>JAFBJT010106095.1:0-10000 GCA_016785325.1 Chascanopsetta lugubris | reverse complement strand
GTTTGTTTTTTTACAGTCTACCACGGCTTCTCCAGTACGCTGAGATGGATACAAGGTGCAACTTCACCTCTAGATGTCACCAAATCTCACACACTGCTCCTTTAAGATAGAGATAAGAAGAGTCAGAGGGTTCAATCAATTAAAACCCAAGCCCACATGGACCTAACGTTACAAACCCACCGCCCATGTGACCACCACAGAGTGGGCGAATAATCACACCCAACACTTCAACCCGGGTTTTTACCGAGTCTGACTCTGAGCGATTCCATTTCCAAACCGATCAAACGGCAGCTTCCCGCTTCAACAACAGATGTTTGACATGATCATCATGTTTAGTTGCTGAGTCACCACCTCAACCAGACCTGAACGTTGTGTAAAAGTAGGACTTGACTGATTCATGATCTTGACAATGGGTTAAAAACATAAACTACTTCATGCCTCACTGAGGACTCGCAGCAGCTGGCTGCATTTCACATCTTGCACCGTTTCGCTACGGCCTCCTGGATGATTGACAGGTTTGCTCGAAGCAGTGCGCCGGAGATCCAAAGAGTGAGTTTTGTGGGCGTGTCTCGGAAACATTGCCCAATCGGCAGCCGGTTGGACGCACTGTTGGTTTTGTCCGACGCAAAGTGTGAAAAACAGCACTTTCATGAAATTCACAACTGCACTAAAACTGTTATTTATCGATCGTCATGCTCCGATTGTACTGGTCCCGCCCCCTTGAAATGAACACTTTTTCGTGGGCGTGGCAGAGGCCTTGCCCAATCAGCAGCCACGTCGATACACGGTCGGTTCTGTCCGGAGTGAACACAGGAGACTGTCGAGTCTCGGCGTTTCTCCAACCTGCAGTCCACCGAGCAAAAGGTGCACGCTCAGCACATTTTTCGCAAACTCTTCTCTCGGCCCGCCTCTGTCAAACTGTTTCTCTTCAGAGCAAACAAAGGAAGGAGTTGACTAATGGCCTTTTTCTTTTCTTCTTCTAAAGTCAAACGCATACAAAACACTGGCTCCTCCAGCTGCACCATCACCGTCCCTTAAAGCCATTTACCCATTTCCATCCTCTCAAACTGCAAATCGTGCGGTTTTTGTTTACCTTCACCGGGAATCAATATCCCCCAAGCTCATGACAACATGGGGCCTGGAGCTGATGACACAAACGCCCCCCCCCCCCCCCCCCCCCCCCCCCCCCCCCCCCCCCCCCCCCCACAAAATTTACCTCCGCAAACAAACGCTATAATTGGCGTGCGGGACGAGGACGTGTTTGCTGTAGACTCGTTATCCGAGCTCACACAATAACCGGCGTTTGGCCGCTTCACAGGCACGGACGCTTCAACTTGCAAAGGGCTCCAGGGGAACAGCGCTTACATGCGACAGAGTCAAACAGGTGAACAGGCCGCATTTGAATTTTATTGTCTGGAAAAGTTCATATTTGCTGATCGTGTTGAAGCTGGGAAGCCTCTGGAACACAGCTCCTGCAGTTCATAATGATAAAAGACACAGTACGTGGATGGTTGTCAAATTTGCCTGCACAAACAGATATACATTACGTTACGTAAATGCAATTAATCTTTTATCGTTTCGTTATTGCCTCCAGTCATTTTATAGATTCTGCCCGTATACCCAACAACGACGGCAACAGAATATTGACTGCGTATGTTTTCGTTTATTCCTCGATTCGTTAGATGAAGCCAAACTTGACTCTTTATCAGCTGCAGTTAAAGGTGCACTGTGTAAGTATATTGTGGTCATTTTCGTCACTTCTAAAAAAATATATATATATTACAAAACAATGACAAACTGACATTTTTTTCTGGATTCATAAATCACCTAAATGTATTTTTCTCCCCCCATTACCTTTGAGGCTATGGATGAAACGTGCAACTTCACCTCGGGGTGTCACCACATCTTACGCCCTGCACCTTTAAAGCAAACATGACGCAGACTCGCAAAACACAGCAGGAGTCACACAATGAGCCTGAGTCACCGCGCGTGATGACATCATGTGGGACGGCAGATACGAGGTCCTGCGCGAGTCACAGCGAATGTGGAAGATCCTACATGAGGAGGCTGCGAGATACATTTAAAAAAATAAAAATAAAATAAAAAATGGGATATCTTTCACTCAATCTGTCCCTTTTTCCTCCCCTGCTCAGCTATTCCTGGAATCTCTAAAGTGAAAGGACAAAACGGGGGCAACAGGAAAAAACAAGCGTATCCCCCGAAGGGAAAACTCTGTCAACGTCCCTAAAGGCGCGTTTCTGTCATTTTGAAGGATGGTGTTTTTACATGCATCTATATCTGAGCTTCAACTCCCACCGAGGCTCCGCCAAGAACCGCCCGCGCAAAAAGGGCTAAGATGTGCACATGCGCACGCCCCTGTGTGTGTGTGTGTGTGTGTGTGTGTGTGTGTGTGGTCACTGACAGCGCTCTGAGTGAAGTGAGAGGACACAGCTGGGCTCTAATTGGAAAACTCGACAAAGGTCGAGCAATAAACAGCGTCTGGCTGCAGACGGGGTGGGATCCTGCACCAGGTGTGTGCCAGCGCAGGTTCGTTGAGCGTTTTTACCCCGAGGGGCAATCTACGGGGATGAGGCCAAACTGTAAGTGGAATTACTTGCAGTTGCACAGGGTGGCCACTTGAGGCCGGAGCCAAAAGTGAGTCCATCCCCATAGACTCCCATGTTAAAATGGTCAACTTTAAAGCTCTCTCTCTCTCTCTCTCTCTCTCTCGCTCCCCCCCCTCCCCCCCCCCACTGTTGCCCTGCTGCCGCCCCTCTCTTCATGCAATCCTGTGCTCCTGGCCTCGCTTCATTAGTTGAAGCAATAAACACACACAGGCCCCGGGATACCTCTCCTCCTCCACACCATTACTGCTGAGTCAGGCTAACAGACTGCATCTACTGTGTGTGTGTGTGTGTGTGCGTGTGCGTGTGTGTGTGCGTGTGCGTGTGCGTGTGCAATCATTTTTCTCTTGTGCACCATAAGCACAAGAGAATCATATCCACTTTAAAGGGCAAGTGTGCAGGATTAAAGTGATTCCCCCCCCCCCCACGCCCCCCCCCCCCCCCCCCCCCAACACAGCCCCCCCCCCTTAGTGTTCAATGGGCTCATTATTAAAGCAGCTCTGCCTGGACTTTACTCGGCCCGTATTTTCTACGACCACAAAGGGCTCATAAAAACACTTTTCTACGGCCCAGTCAGAAACCACACGGCAACGTGCACATGGAGGGCGAGCCACGCCCCCCTTCCCCCCTCCCGTCCCTCCCGCCCCCCCCTACCTCCTTCCCTCCCTCCTTCCCTCCCTCCTTCCCTCTGGATATGTATGAGAAACCTTAGACAGTGCTCGCCTGTGTTGTGGCTCAGCGTGAAGCCACCGAAGAGAAACACCAATAGGTATCCATGCATATTATGAACTCACATTAACAACATGGTGGAAAACCATCGTAACATGTAAAGCAGAAAAAAAAAAATAAAAGTAGTTGGGATCCCGACTGGAAACAAAAGTGCAAAAGCACTTTTGGAGGAATCAATTTTTTTTTTTTTTTTTTAAAGTAAATAAACTCGCTTTTGCTTGGAAACAGGATAATAACACAGTACTATACTCGCTCGCTCTCTCTCTCTCTCTCTCTCTCTCTCTCTCTCTCTTTCTCTGTCTCTCTCTCCAATTTCCATGGCTGTGACTTTAATGCACAGGCCAACTCTGCTCAGTCCATTTCCAAACGTACGCACGCACACACACACACACACACACACACACACACACACACACACACACACACACACACACACACACACACACACACACACACAGACAGTCATGCAGTCTGTCAGTAATAAGGGAGAGCTGCAGCGCTAACAGAGAATAAATCATTTTTCCACAGCAGGGGCCTATAACCTGAACAAAAGAGTCAGTGTGTATGGCGTGCGTGTGTGTGTGTGTGTGTGTGTGTGTCGCCCCGCTCTATTAACATATTCCTTGAACAAAATCATCCATCTGTCAAGCATAACAGGCAGAACATGTGGACGCAAAGACGAGCGCGACATCCAAGAATAATCCCTCTCTGCTGAATCAGCCGAGTCATAAAAAAGCAGAAGCGGCGGCGCAGCTTTCGATGAGAATCCGCTCGCGGCCGAGGGTGGAGACGAAAAGACGAGAAGAAAGACACATGCGAGCCGTTCTTCTTCTTCTTCTTCTTCCGTCTCATCGAGTGTGAAGCGCGACTTTATAATGATATCTCCCTCTGCTTGGGACGATGACGGGGGAAGTGCGTGACGGACACTTCGGGCTCACGCTCACATTCTCCTTTGGCAGCCGGGTGCGAACCGACGCCTCGGTGTGAAAGACAAACCGTCCACGACCGAAGACCTGCCAAGTTCATTGCGCCTCTGCTCACACCTTTAGTTTTTCCACAACGTTCCAGAGCAGCGGTTCTCGGCTGGTCCGGCACCCGGGGGTCCACCGTCCCCTCTTAAAGGGGGCGGCGTGTGGGATTTTGGTCACGTTTGTCACTTTGAAAAATGTGACAAAACAATGACGTACCGACATTTTCACACATTTCTAATCACCTAAATGTTTTCTGTTTTTTTTCCATTACCCTTAAATGAGCCCATTCGTGTATATTTACACGCGGAGGGGGGGGGGGTCCTCTCTATGGGGGCCGCCGTGTTTTTACAGTTGTAAAAGTGGAAGTCGGCCACAGGTTCTCCTGCATGTGCAGAAGAGTGAGGACGCAACTTCACCTCTAGATGTCACCAAATCTTACACACTGCACCTTGAAGCTCTGTTTTCAAAATTCCTATCTTCTTACCTGAAGTTTTCTGATGCCGACGAAGCGCAGCATCGCCCTGCAGACTCTGGAATCCTCCACCGCGCCTCCTCCCCTTAAGATCGGCCATATTTCCTTCTTGCTGGGTCGCCACGTCCTGTGATGGACCACCGCCTCCCACACCTCCTCGGAGATGCGGCCCGATGGCAGCGTCCTCATGATCGCTCTGGTCCCAGTACACACCGACTTAGTCACCTGATGGAGAGACAGAAACATACATATATATATATATATATATATATATATATATATATGATCATAATAGAATGATTTTTGTCGATTAAAAAATAGAAATAATTTCATCCAAATCATACTTACGGCACCTTTAAATCTGCTTGATTTGTCAGTGAGAATGACCACAAACATTCCATCTTACGACGTCGAAACAGTGAAAACGATACCCCAACTTTCCACCAGGTCTCAACAGAAACAGCCACGTCAGAAAAACGAGGTCAAGGTTATTGACGAGAACCAATTACCTTCTTATTATTCTTAAAGTATCTCCTCACGAGGACAGTGGAGCGCTCTTTGCGGTTCCGCACGAAATCCGCGTTGTCCAACGAACCCTCTCCGTCCTCCTCCTCGCTGCTGTTGCTGCTGCTGCTGCTGCTGCCGTTGCCGCTCCTGGCCACGCCCATCCTCTCGCCCCGCCCCGATGAGGACGTCATCGCCTCCAGAGACGCCCGGCGGAGAAACAGCTGCTCTAGGGAGCATTTGTCGACGCGGGGCCTCCTGTTGAGCCGCTCCAAACTCGAGTAGCCGTCCCTGAGGTGATGCCGGCGTACCCGTCCGTTTTGCCGATGCTGGCGGTTCTGGTGGGAGAGCGGGGGGCTGCTGGGCGATGACTCCGAAGAGGCGGGTTCTCTGGGTGGGCTGGGGTATGTCTAGAGGGAGAAAACGGGGCAGGTTAAAGGTGCAGCGTGTACGATTTCCGTCATTTCTGTCACTTCTTTTTTCATCATGAGCGAGTCCTCCCCATGGGGGCCGCCATGTTTTTACAATAGCCCAGAATGGACGTACTTAACATCTGTTGAGCTCTGGTGGCAACCGAAGGTTACCATAGGTTCTCCTGCTGAAGGGTGAGGTGATGCAGCTTCACCCGTAGATGTCTCCAAATCTTACACACTGCACCTTTAAAAGTGTAGCGTTTGCTCGAGCGCCTGAAACCGCAAAACACAGAAGCTCACCTTGGGGAACGCCAGCATCGACACCGGCAGGCTGCTGCGCCGAACGTGCCGGCTGGGCCTGGAGGGCCTGGAGCTGAGAAGAGGACTGTGGGCGGGGCTAGTGTTGGGGCTGTGGGGAGCGGATGTGGGGGCGCGGCAGCGGGAGTTTGGACTCGAGGTGCAGGAACAACAAGTTCTGTTCCCTCCCGCGTCCGCAGGAGAGTCTCTCCGACTTGGAGAACCCTCCGAAGGTCCGTCAACTCTCTTCCCGGCAGACGGCTCTGGATGATCCGCAGAGCCGACGGGTTTCGCGGTGTAATCCAAACACCTGCCTTCCTCATCCAAGATGGCGGCTTTCCCGCCGCCACCCGACGGCTTCCTGTGCAGGAGCAGAGACGGACAGCTCTTCTGTTTCGGCTGCTGATTCAAGTGTCGTCGGATTTCCTGGCAGCCGTTTCCGTGTCTGGCGTCTCTGCCGGTTCTTCCCCCGGTGGACGGAGGAGCCAAAATGGCTGCTCCCACCTGTGTCTCTCCGCGTTCCTCTGTAGCCATGACCTCTCTCGCTTCGTTTGCCTCCGTCATGTGCAGCTCTGAAAAGAAGCACAAACGACAGTTAGGAAGGGGAGAAAAAAAAAAACGAACCCGACCACATTTACGTAAACGTTCTGACTTCATCTGGGTCGGCAAGCATCCATCAAACTCACGCTCCAAGGTTTTCCCTTCACTGGAGACGTAAAGTGACCACCTCCATCTCAATTAAAGGCTCCAAAGCCAAGCAAGAGGAAATGAGATTTGCAGAGGAAATGAAATTTGCTGCCTTCAAAGGATATATACACATCGCGCGCGGTGACGGCCGAGTCATGTTTACCAGCTCAGCGGAACCCGACGGGTCGTTTAAGCGAACGCCGCATTACGCGTTCTCAGACGTGGATTCTGGAAATCGCCCAGATAACTGGGTCTGACCTTTGGCCTTTTTACGAGCGAAGAACATGGCGGGAGAATCTCGGGTCGCATATATTGTCACGGCAACGGAGAAATGTCCCGATAGTCCGGCGAGGCTTCCTTCACAAGTTGCATGAGTTTATTGTCACAACAGAAAACAGTGGAATAGCACTTCATGTCCTCAACGGGCTGCAGGTTGTTGGCGACCATAACTCTCAAGCTCTGTAAAAGCACCAAAATACAGGCTAGCTATGAATGAATGAATGAATGAATGAATGAATGCTTTTTGTACAATTTGCATTTTCACATTTTAGAGGCACCGATAATGTTTGTTGCAGCTCAAACTTCTACAAACGACGTCCTCCGTGTTTGCGGGCGTTTGTCGGATCACTGGCGACTGCTCATCACCGCCGCCCCCCTGGACCGGAGGGCGGATTACACGCCACACTTATCGGATTAAAAAGGCATGACTGAAAATGAACTAATAGATATCGTCTTCACACACACAAAAAAAAAACCAAAAAAAAAAACCTTTGAAGTCTGAAAACTTCACAGAACACGTGTCAAAGAAAACTGTTATTCCGTCACGTTACTTACTTAGACGATCAGAAGAACTGGCGTCGGCTCGTGTCCGATTCCAAACATGCTCCGTCTTCAGTCCCGGCGCGCCGTCACGGGCCCACGCTCCAGTTTTCCAGCGACCTCTCCGGTTGCCGAGAGAGCACGTCCACACAGGCTGCGCTTTGTGTGTCCGTGTTGTGGAAACAGACGCTTGCGCAGCTGTGCGCGCCGGCAGATAGAGAACCCACGGAAGGTGACCCGGGAGGACCGAGGAATTTCCTTGATAGCGCGATGACGTCACAGTCGCAGGGCCACATGTGTGTGATCAGCGCCGTGGAGTAGCTGCTGCGCGGTTATCCGCCCGGCTCAGGCCTGGGGGGGAAGGAAGACAGGACACAGACACATTGAATTACACGGGACATTTCCAAGCGTAATCCAATCAACGCCACAGATATTAAAGGTGCAGTGTGTAAGATTTCCGCCATTTCCTCGCGCAAAACGTACATTAGTGGGCTCGTTTAAAGGGGAGATGGAAAAAAAAATTGGGGGTGATGGTAAACTCGCGAATAATGGCGTTCTGTCGTTGTTTTGCAGTATGGAGTGGCGAGAATGGCCAGAATCCTACGTATTCTGCACCTTTATATGAGCCCATTAATGTATGTATACATGAGAGGAGGGGGGGTGGGGGGGGGGAGACATGGCAGGTAACACCAATGCATTTTCACTGCGCTCCCCTCTTTTATTCCATTCTTATCTCGCGATATCAGCTCACAGTGCCGGAGCCATTGTGACTCAAACGACTGAAACAACAGATTCTGAATTGACAAAGTAGAGCAACACTCATTTCACAGCACCGCTTCCTGCCCCCGGTAATAAGAATAAAAGCATATAAAACGCATTCATCGCCCATTCCTGCGATGACATGTGCAGCGACGCTTACATTCTTCAATAATGGCGTTTTCTAGAAAAACAATCTTCGGGGAAAAAAAACAACCTTCCAGGACGGAAGGAAGTCATTTGAATATCTAATCTTAGTAAGGCCGAAACCCGGCCCACCAGAGGGTCCGATCGAGCCCGCGGATACGTTTGAACTGTGAAAACATGTTGGTGCAAGATGGCCACCCACCCTTACTGTACATTCGTGCAAAACACTGATAGGGGGCGGGACGGAGACTCAAAATGTCCTCGGATCACATATGTCCATTGCTGGATATCGGCATTTACTCCCTGTCACGTCCTTATCGTTTATTATGACGCTTACTGCATCTAATTAGTGTCATCAAGTCCATAATGCTGCACTTCCCTCTGTCTTAGAGTTACCGAACAACGCGAGCGCACTGATGACAAGCGATTCTTTTCGATTAGGACGGAGTCCAGGACACAGATGCAAAAGACTTTTCCAATGAAACAAACAAAAAGAAAAGAAAAGAAAAAAAAGAACAGTTATGCAAACTTCGGAAAATGCCAGACAGCCTGAACGTCTGGCTCTCATCACACGTACAGGGCTCCACAAGAAACGCCAAATGATGTCGCTGATGGGAAAAAGAAGAAAAACACAGTGCGTGCCCGTATCACTCGGCGAGGCAGAACCTGTGCGCAGGCACCCTGTTAGTATATGACACAACTGTGTAACACACACACACACACACACACACACTCGCAAACCCACAACATGCTCACATATTAATGGTGCGGTTCTCCACCGGAGCCCAGCGACGTATAAATCCAGAAAGAGCTACCGTCCAAAAAAGCCCCAGAACTCAGAATGACCACAGACATGAATTCACTGCCAAACGAAGTGGGTCCTGATGAAGTGCCAGAACTTAGTGTGTGTGTGTGTGTGTGTGTGTGTGTGTGTGTGTGTGAGCATGACACACAGCCATAAAGGCAAGAATAAACATGGATTAGTTAATCGTCACCTATAGACATTGCATTATACTAGTTCCACAGTCTTGTTTCTGAACAGCTTCACTGTAAAACTTCATTGAACCTTCCTCTTACCTTTGACTACAGACTCCAAATCTGCCCAAACTTTGTCCCTGAGCTGTTCCTCAGAGTTCTGAAGCAGTCGTAAATAAGAAGAATGCCTTGGTTAATAAAATAGAATAAACAGTTTAACCTCAAAAATTACACTGAGAAAAAAAATTCTAAATTCTCGTTTTCATTTGAATGATTATGATTCATTTGTTAATGGTTGAGTTGCTTTTTAAATGTATTATTTTTGTTACATTTTCTTTGTTCAGTGGATTATTAGTCATATGAAAATTGTATATCTAAATTGTATTACATCATATTATATCATATTGTAATTGCATTGCAGTATATTATATTAGGGTTACTATATATATATATATTCTTTTTTTTACCAGTGAAATATAAGACAACGACAATAAACTTCAAAAACTCAAACATTGGTGTTAACGCGAGAAAATAAACTAAAAAGAACTTCTATTTTAAAAAAAAAATGGATTTCCAAACATCAGTTGCGCAACATTCGTCTACACT
>JAFBJT010106094.1:47753-64646 GCA_016785325.1 Chascanopsetta lugubris | reverse complement strand
ACAGAGAGAGAGAGAGAGAGAGAGAGAGAGAGAGAGAGAGAGAGAGAGAGAGAGTAAAAGGACTTGCTCACACCGGCGGCACAAATAAAGAAATAAGGAGAAGAGATGCGGATCATTGGTCACCTGTTGCGTCTGCTCCTCGAACTTGCGCACCTCCAGCAGACTCTCCAACTGTTTCTGAGACTTGTTGGACAGGATCACCAGTTTATGGACCTCTTCGTCCACCTGGTTGTACAGTGCATTCAACATGTCCACAGCATCCCTGGAAACAGACGCATGGCGGTCAAACCTCACGGCGGCGCGATGGATAGCTGGACAGATGGATGGATGGACGGATGGATGGATGGATGGACGGATGGATGGACGGTTCGTGCCCCCGTACCTGTAGATTTCATTGTCGCAGGCCTCTTCCTTCCTGATGCGGGCCAGGACGGTTCCCCCCTCCAGACGCAGCCTGTTCAGACGCGTGTCGTCCAGCACACACTTCATGAGCTGCCTCTGCTGCTCCATCACCTCAGACACCTCCTGGATCAAACAGTCCATTCGACTACATTAGAATCCGCGCGTTATTCACAGTGCGACGGAAAACACAAACGGAGTGACGCGCGCGTCACGTCCCATTATCGCCGATCGCAAATGGGCAAGTCTCCCCCGGACAAAGGCTTCGGTTGTTCCCTCCCGCGGGGAGCCATTGTGTGTCAGCAGTGGCTGCCCATAAATCACATGCCGCAGACAGGCCACAGGGGCTGGGTCTGACCTTTGAGCTCTGCTCGTTGCCGCTGTTGCTCAGCGTGCTGATCGACTCCCGCAGCGAGGCGATGGCGGCGCTGCAGCTGCCGGCAAACGGCTCGATTTTCTGGAAGATACGGGAGAACAAACAGATGAGAGAGAGAGAGAGAGAGAGAGAGAGAGAGGATCACAGAGCCTGATCATAAAAACACCGGGAAGAATTATTATCATGGAAAAAAGCGTCTTAACAGTCAATCACCAAAATCCATGTGACAAAAATTGGCCTCTACTCCTGCTTGGAATGAATCAACAAAAGTCAAACATCCATATTTCAAGTGGCTCGTGTTTGAACTGGCCCACAGGAGCTATTTCTTCTACCTAAACATAACCTTGGAAAACGGCAATTAGTGTAATTTTCCTTTTTTTTTAAATTTTTTTTTTTTAAACTCTTGTATAGAAACAAGCATCCGACAGTAAACTAGCAAAGATTCTCTCACAACGTATACCCCCGCCCTTGCCACGCTCTTCACTGCAGCTTACATGCGGAGAATGTTTATGGAGTTGGCGTGAGGCCGGCGCGCCACACCCACCTGTCTGAAGTGGATCCAGTGGTTGTGGTCGTAGTGGAAGGTGCCCTCCAAGTCTCGTGTGAGCTGGGCTTGGTCGATGTGTTTGAGCAGGGCCTTCAGGGACGTCAGCGTCTCCGTCTGCGCCAGGGACAACAAAACACACGTGACACGCACGCACACACACACACACACACACACACGTGCGCGGGCATACGCACACACACACGCATACGGAACAATGTCAGTTTCTTCTGTCCTCTCTCAAAGGTGAAGCATCACTCACAACAGAAACTGCTCCCGTGTATGAAAACTGTCATCACATCCAAGAAATGATCAAATCTGGATCCGGTGACGAATATACTTGAATTAAAATTAAGATAAGGATCAAATCCGGATCCTATCAAATCCACTTAAATCTCGCATCCAAACAGTAAAACACTTAGGCGGATTATGTTTTCATCGGCCTTAGTTTTTTTTTAATCTAACAGGATTATGCAAAAACTACAAATGTTGTTAAAGGCACAGTGTGTAGGATTTGTCGGCTGGCTTTTGTAAACACTCCAGTCAAATTTGGCCCTTCCTCCTCCTCCTCCTCCTCCTCTTCCCAACAACGGTAGTTACTAGTGTGCAAGTGTGACGCACATTGAAACCTAAACGATTAAAGGTGCAGTGTGTAAGATGTGTAATATTTTCAGAAGTATAAAGGAAATTACAGAGCAAATCGAAAAGTAAATCAAAAGAATTTCGCAACAAATCTAGATCTATGGGCAGATCCATGAATTTTTTTTATCTGTTTTGATATTCAGGATGATCAGGTGTTTTCCAACATTTGAATTCGTGAGAGAATAATTCATCCGTCTCAGGCAAATTCATGAGTGTGAAGTATTTGGTGCAGATCCAAGAACAAATTCTGATGTGAGGAGTGTAAATGAGGATTCCTCAGGGGAATGTTGGACCTGGGCAGAAATAAGTGCTTCACTGAATCCCACCCAGACGCTTCCTTTCTTTACCTGCGCGTTGAGGTCTCGCTCAGGTTTCGCTGCAGCCTCCTTGTCCACCAGGAAGAGAACTGAGTAAAGTGCGTTTGGCGTTGAAGCCTGAAAAACAGCAACATGCCACATTGACGCAGAACGAAGAAAACAAAAGACACGTGTTCCCGAGGGTCGCGGCTAAACTAAGCGTGGAAAAGGCCGTTTATGTGCGTGTTGCGGTTTCCAGAACCATCGGTTTGACATGAGAGGAGCAGCTCATCAGCGCGCACATGATGACATGTCTCGCGAAGGGAGTCGGCTGCAGCCAAACCCTGCTCCCAGCGTGTGGTTAAAAACAGACAAGTGCGCACAGGCTGCTCCGCTGCTGCCCTCAGGGCGGCCCTTTGCACAGAAATGTCTCCGAGTGCAGCCGCGGCACAGCTTTAAGGTGGGCCCTCTCCTTAAAAAGGCCAAACGGTGTCAGAGGCACAACAATGGAAATGTGAGGAATGCCATGATGTAGAGAGAGAGAGAGAGAGAGAGAGAGAGCGAGAGCGAGAGCGAGAGAAAGAGAGCTGGTACAACAGCTGAGCAGACATGAGAGGTTGAGCCGGGCAGAGCTGAAAGCTCTCTGGGCGTGTTGGGGGAGTAATTACATACTTTCCAGCGTGGCCTCACCTGCAGTTCAGACAGAGATGACAACAGAGCCGGGGCCGGCTGCTGCCTCCTGCCGTCGATTACGACAGTCAGACCTTGATCCTGCCTCTCGGCCCTGAAACCAGAGCGCAACGGTCAGGGATCCACCGTTTGCAAACACAAGAGGCATCGAGCGCAACGGGGGACTGCGAGAGCGACGACGTCAGCGAGGAAGACGAGCGCGAAGGAGCGGGAGGCTCTTCTGTGTCACGTTGATTCCAACTGAAATACATCTCTAGACACTGTCTTAAGAGTAAGGTGAATTTGTTGATAAGTAGATGTTAGTATATAATCATTTCTTTGAATGTATATTGTCTGGAGCTGTAAGAAATGGATTTCTCCCATCGTGGGATCAATTAAGTTTATCTTCAGTAAACTTCACTTGAGTGAAGTTTAGTTAATTTGCTGTTTATCTGCCGCTCTTATTTCATCTTATCTTATCAATTGATTGATTTTTATTACCGTTACAAGTGTATTTCATTCTGTTATGTGTGTTGATAACATTGTTTACACCACTCTCATTGTTTATCAGTGTTGTCATCAATATCTATATTTCTACTGCATGAAAAAAAGACCCAATATCACATAAAAAAATAAAATAAATAAAAATACAAGGAACAATGACAACTGCTTGCAAACACAGTGTGTCAACACCGGGGTAAACTGTCTTCACATCCACTTCAACGAGGACGATGATTTTTTTCATGTATTCAAAAATGATGACTCTTTAATACGACATAAAAAAAAAGAAAACAAAAAAGTCTGTGTGTGACACTCACCGCAGAGTGGAGAGGTAGTAGCCCAGTAAACAGGTGAGGTCACTGACCTGGCAACTCTCACCTGCCCACACCTGAGCCCTGGTGCACACCTGCAGCACCGCCCTCCCACCGCGATCTCGGTTTCCTGGGAAGAGAGAGGGCCGGCAGGGGGTCAGCAGCTCCTAACACGCCCCGCACATGTCCACTATCACCCCGATCATCTTCACACTGTCGAGTCAATGTTGCCCTCTAACTGGGACGGGAGGCTGGCGGAAGACTAAAGGGGCATTACGCAACACGTCTGTTTCTAAAAATCCCTTTTTTAAATGCGATGAGCCGACAACGATCGGCGATTTCTGTTAAGTGCCTCCGGTTGTGTTTTTTCCCCCAGAAGAGTTGCGTCAGTGGACGACGCGCGTGGAGGAAGCGAAGTCACTGCAACAACAGTGTGTAATGGATGAGAAATGATGAGTGTGAGCAGGTAAAGAGGGTTACACAAGATGATGGAGGATTCCAACGAGCACCGTACAACAGCTCTCGCTTTCTCTCTCTCTCTCTCTCTCTCTCTCTCTCTCTCTCCCTTTTATCTTCATTGCTTCATCTTTGGGAGTATTCAGATTTCTTTGATGATGCTTGATCCTGAACCAAGAGTGTGAGCACAACCACAGGCATGATTGATACAACGCTGACTGCACCTCACTTCAATGCCAAACAATTTTAAAGTAATTCCTTTCAGGCCAAAAATGATTGTAAAAAAAAAGAAAAAAAAAAAAAAAGGAGAAAGTTAGAAGTTAGATACCGTGATTTTGATTTCATCTTCTGCTATTAAAGGTACATGTTCTCTTCAAGCTTCCCTTCCGAGCAGGTAGCATGAGCCATGTTAGCCGTCATTCATCATTTAAACCCAAAAGGTGCTTCTATGTAAAAAAAACATGGCGGTGGCAGCTTGAACTTACACTGAGAACAATTTAAACTTCAGGTGATTATGATACACATCATTGATCACTTCATATTGCTTAGAAAAAGGAACTCATTTCACACACACACCTGTAAACAAACAACAGAAACATCATATGTCGGTTTGAAAACAACGACTGTTTGTATTCTGATCGAGCCATGAAAGATCTTTTCACGGCTTCTCACAACGATGAATCTCACCTGGCAGGATGATGGCGCCCGAGGTGAGCAGCTCCTGGTTGACCTCTGACCCCCGTCCGGGCAGAGCCGAGTGCCTTTTGATGGAGGAGCCGCACACCGAGGCCAGACTGACGGCCGAGCCGTTGGCTACGTTGGCCGTGGGAGCGTGCGGCTCGTCTCCGCTGTGCCTGTGCTGCCCGCTCTCGCCGCTCGGATCGTGCGCCACTGTGCAGGGAACAGCAAAGTTTCGTTTAATTACGCGTCCGCTCGGCCGCCATCGTCCGAAAACACGGGCCGATCCAGCGCAAATGAGACCTTTCCTAATTTTCTCGGTGCTTTCTCACACTCTGCGGAACAGCCTCGTGAAACCGGCGTTTACAGGCCATACCGCAGGTGAGCGCCGGCAGTGAGTCCACACTGACTCATCGCGGAGACCAGGTGTGTCGTCCGCCCGAGTCACGACACTCTGCGTTGTTATTACTCCCCTCACATCTTCACCTCCTCCTCTTCCTCCTCTTCCCACCATACCTCAGGGCTGTGTTTACAGGAATGCTGCTCCTGACATTCCCAAGTGGTACCACACTTTATGCACTTGATCCCATTCTTGAGAGTCGGCAAAGCCTCACTCGGAGTCTTTGTGTGTAGAAACCTCAGTCTGCCCCGGCTAAAGAAACATGTCAACAATAGGGGGGGGGGGCGGGGGGGCATGCGTTGTGTGGTTTAGAGTAGAGCTGCAACAAATCACTGATTAGGACGGGAAGTAGATGGGGGCGCTGCTCTAACAGGTGGGCGGCTATGAAATAAGTCCGACGTATGGAGGCTGGAGTGAGTCCAGGAGGAGTTTCCTTTCCTACAAGTCTTTCCTGCTCTGTTTCACTGTCTTCACTGTCCCGAGAATAAAGGTTTATTGCAAAAAACTAGATTTGTCTAGACAGGAATTCTCTGGTTTTTTTGTGTTTTTTAAATTTATTTTTTAATTTTTTTAAAAGGTGTCTCATGTGAAGCGCCGCCGGTTTTCCATGTTACACCTGATGTATAAGAACGCCCATGCGATGCATCGCCGGGACCTGCTCTCTTTCCATCATGTCGACACAGAGACAGTGAAAAGCAGAGAGCACGAACAGTGAACTCTCAGGAAAGATGAACAAACCTGTGACCTCCCTCCAACCTGTCACCTTCTGTGAGCGCTTCAATAAATCTCCTCTGGAACCAATTCTCACACTGAAATCGTGGCTCAAGAGTTGGCGACTCAGACCAGAACATCCCTGGAGTTTTCATCCTCACCATTTGATACCTTTAAAGGTGCAGTGTGTAAGATTTGTGTCATTTTTGTCACTTCTAAAAAATATTACATAACAATCACATACTAATATTTTCATGAATGTAGAACCACCTAACGCTTTTACTTGGATCAATTACCCTTAAATGAGCCCATCACTGTATATTTACACGAAGGCACCATGTTTTGACAGTGGCCCAGAGTGGACATACTAAACATCTTTTGAGTTTTAACGACAAATGAAGTCGACCGTAGTTTCTCCTGCATCACGCTCAGAAGGGTGAGGGTGCGGTGACGAACACAACGCACAACTTCACCTCTAGAGGTCACCAAATCGTACACACTGCACCTTTAATTCACACTGATAAACTGTCTATGGGCTGTTATTGATGGCGCTCTCCTGTGTGACGGACACCTGCGGTGTGGCGTGATATCCTTTTCACGCAGTCTGAGGCCCCTTGCTCGGCTCGGTGACAGTAAACCCTCCCAGCTCAGCCTCTTTTGTCTGCAAACAGTCGGTGCATTTCCTGCGCGAGTGTGCGGCCGGGCCTGTGTTTGCAGCATGTTTACTAAATTGCTTTGTTTTCAGAGGAAGTGACAAAAGTCGAGTAAAGCCGGCGGCGCACGGTCCTGTGTGAAAGTCCTTTCCCCTGTGTGCTCCGCTGGACGCCTTTCAAAGCCAAACACAGGGGCTGACCATGCGGCTGCTGCTGCTGCTGCTGCTGCTGCTGCTGCTGCTGCTGCTGCTGCTGCTGCCAGCTATCGATCAGTAAAAGTGAGCTCCAATCTGATGGATCATGTTTGCAGTAACTGAATCCTTTTTTCACAGTCTCGCGTTTCTGCAGTGAAAGGATTCTCCGAAGACACCGGCACAGTTTGAAAGGCTTCGTTCCCCCGTCGATCCCCGGTGGCCGATTGGTTCACAAAGGAGACTTTTGTAAATGAGGCGACCCATCTGGGATCAGCGCAGCCCCCAGCCTCAGTACGAGAGTCGGGTCATCTCATTGTGGGATGCAGGGGTCCCTGTGGTTGGTTTACAGGGTTTACAGGATCCTTTGTCGCCTCTGAAGCCTGGTGGTGGGAAACCTGCTTTGCAAACGGCTGAAATACAATCCTCTGTGAGGTCATCTGTCTTAGCAGCCGCGGACTGTGCGGCTGAACAGTGCTGGAGTCTAAACGCATCTGAATAAGCAAAGACACGTCTGTAGGGCTGAAAGGATTCATCGACTCTCCATTACAAATTCCCTGAAGCGAACTATCGAGTCTTCAATTCGTGTTTTGCTGTAACTGTTTATGGGAAAAGAGGTGACGAAACATACGCTGCTTCTCATTCACAAACACTAATAGGACGTGCACCAGCCCGCACACACACACACACACACACACAGGCTTCCCAGTGATGCTGTCTATAGGCCGACTAGACATGAAAACATCAGGTGAATGATCATTTTGTCATGTCAGTCTTTTCACCTTTGTACTATTTTTTCCGCCTATTCAACGAATCGTTTGATTGAATCAAATTGAAGAAATTCATGGTAAGCTGCAGCTCGACATGTATATATATGATGCATTAGGAAAAAAGGAAAGTGTAAACTATGGTCTGTTTTTAACTTCACATTTCAATTGGCGGAAGAAGCCGTGTTTTCTAAAAACAGCAGCCATTCCCTCGATGCTCTTCTCACAGAGCCGACTTCCTGAGCTGCCCAGTTTCAACCTACACAAAAGAAAACACACCGACGGTGGTAAAGAAAACATCGGCTTGTGACTGAACGCTGTCTTTCCAGGGTTGGGCGATACCTGCCTCCTCAAATCTGCCAAAACACACACACACACACACACACACACACACACACACACACACACACACACACACCATGGGCTTTGAACAGCAGGCCGTCACCACTGACAACGTAAGCGCAGCAGAGTCAAAACTCCGCGTCCAGTCCACCAGCCGAAGTGTTGGAACTGGTTCCTGCTTCAGGGCACAAATACAAACACACCCCGATGACGAATCACCATTAACTGGCTATTCAGAGCAGCGCTTGGTTTTCACGCCCTCGGGCTGCATTTTTTGATAAGTGAGAAACGATGAAGTGTGGATGGATGATTCATCCGGGGCAGGGGAGAACCACACCTGTCATGTCCCTGCTGATATTTACACACTTGTACTCCACATGAACACAGCAGCAAATCTCAGTCTGTTCAAGGATCTAAACGGTCTCTCTGATTCACCAGTACATTTTTACCTGTGCGTATATTACTTCTTTCTTCTCGGTGACTATTCGTAACTGCCCATTGGAGAACCAGTGAGTCAGATTTACTGCCACCTAGTAGTGAACTTAATAATAATCCGAATGTGTTCAGGTGTTTGCACACACGAAAACAAACCCATTTCTGCTCTAAGACCCTAAAAGATAAACTAAGATAAGATGAGATAAGATGAACCTTAAGTCCAA
This sequence comes from Chascanopsetta lugubris, assembly GCA_016785325.1. NCBI lineage: Eukaryota > Metazoa > Chordata > Actinopteri > Pleuronectiformes > Bothidae > Chascanopsetta > Chascanopsetta lugubris. The sequence continues at coordinate 56,051 of JAFBJT010106094.1, read as the reverse complement.
AAGGGGGGGGGGGGTGTGTGAATACTACACACTGAACCTTTACTAGAGCCCTGTCCATTAGTGAACATTAATAATGGCAGATGCATAGGTAAAAAAAAAAAGAACTTAAATTCCCCTATTCACATAGTGAAAGAAAGATCCAAGCTCATACATTCGTACGAGTGTGTTTGCTGATCATAGTTTCAAATACAAATAGCAAAAAATGCAACAAAACACACACTGGATGTGTAAATGTATCGTATATATAAAGACATTTCAATAGAATATCATCAACGTACTTGATGTGATCTGCTTTTATCTGTAAAGAATAACGGTATAATGGAAATTCCCCTTGCAGGCAGTTCTGATGTTGTATTAGATGAAATAACAGTTAGATAATAGCGCTGCTCAGTGAGCATGAGCATGTTTCAGCGCAGGTAAAATAAACATACAAGCCTTTTGCCAGGCGCTGTGATTTTTGTATTGAGATCACAAAGAGTTGAGGATCAGAGCGGCGTCACTCACCCGCCTCCTCTTTGCCGCTGCTCCTCCTCTCAGAACCAGGAAGCGCCGCCTCCAGGTCCAGCTTCCCGAAGCGGAGAGCGTAGCCGTTCATCAGTTTTTTGGGCGACGCGTTCGCCGCTCCCCCGGACGACGAGCGCTCCCGGTGGCCCTTCACCTGCGCCGCCTTGTTAGTCCTCTCCAGCGACTTGGAGCGGCGCTCGGCGCGCCTCTCGGCGCTGCGCAGGCCCCTCTGCAAGTAAAGCAGCGGCGTGCTGGGCCTGGAGTCGTCGCCGCTGAGCCAGCTGCGGCCGCCCAACCTGCGCGACAAGTGTTCCCTGGAGGAGGTGCGAGCGCCGGGGCCGGCGGGCGGCGTCCGCTCTCTCAGACCGGCTCCGTGCTCGGGGCTCTCCTCCAGGATGGACTCGGAGCTGGAGTCCAGGCTCATGGGGTTCTGCAGGGCCTCCATGTAAGACTTCCTGAAGAGCCTTCTGCTCTCGAAGGCCACCGAGTCCCTGGGGATGCGGCGTCGAGGGCTGGGGTTACTGAGGTCCGTGCTGAACGAGAGCCTCTTGGACCCGGGCCCCGTTTCTCCAGCGCCGGTGTCCTGGCCCCCCCGGCCCGGCGCGCTCTCTTCAGCGGGTCCCTCCACCTTGAGCGCGGGCGCGGCCGTCCCGCTGGTGCCGTCCCCCCTCGGGTCCGGGTTGTCCCTGCCGGGCGAGGTGGGCTCGGAGAAGATGGAGTCCGCTCCCTGGGAGTGCAGGGACTCCCTGGAGCTGCGGTGGCTGTCCAGGGTCCCCGTGGAGCCGCTGGTGCTGCAGGTGCTGAGCTGGCCGCGGAAGCCGGCCCGGCTGCAGCGCGCTTGCATGATGGCGTCCGACGTGCTGCCGACAAACAGGGGGTTGACCACGTTCTTCCACGGCGTCCTGTACACGGTGGTGCCGGTGGTGAGCAGGCAGTTCTGGAGTGGGTGCAGGTTCCGCTCGCGCGTCACATTCTGCAGGAACTCAGCGGTGAAGACGCTGCCATACATGCCCTCGGCGATGGGGATCTCGGCGACGGCCTGCCCGCTGAGCGACAAACATTTGATCACGAGTTTGGCGGTCTTGCGGCCCAACGGAACAATCTGCAGGTAGAAGTCGCCCTGCCTCAGTCGCACTTTGTGCAGGGGGGCGAGCTGCAGGACCACCTTCTCGTGGATGCAGAGCGGCCAGCCCTCATGATGCAACAACAGGCCTCGGAAGCGCACCTGAGGCACAACACAGACATCAGTGAGTCGACACGCGCATAACGAAAACATCGGCGTGTGTGTGTGTGTGTGTGTGTGTGTGTGTGTTTGTGTGTGTGTGTGTGTTTGTGAGTGTGTGGGTGTATGTGTGTGCGTGTGTGTATAAGTGCAAGTGTGTGTGTGCATGTGCGAGTGTGTGTGTGTGGGTATATGTGTGTGTGTGTGTGTGTATTTGTATATTTTTGTGTACTGGTGTGTGTGTGTATATATATGTGCAAGTGTGTGTGTATGTGTGTGTATATGTGTGTGTGTATTTGTATGTTTTTGTGTACTGGTGTGTGTGTATATATATGTGCAAGTGTGTGTGTATATGTGCGTGTGTGTGTGTGTGCGTGCGTGTTGCGCCGTGCGTCATTTGAAGACATCTGTGAGACCATGTTAGAACACATGTTAAACAAAAGGGCGAGATGTCGTCACGGAACGCGGAGGATGAATCACCGCCGGCGCTCATTGGTCTAAAGAGGCCAACCTGTCTGATCAGGTCTGGTTTCGCAGCGGCAACAACACGAACCTTCAGCGTGACACGGAGCGCGAGGCGGTTCACCGTCTTCATCTCTCACGAAAAGTCACGGACGTGATCTTCCTCCGACGCCTCTCGTGTCGCCTCTTCACACAAAGACTCTCGGGCACGACGGTCTGCTCTCAGGGGGCAAAGCTCCGCGGATACTATCGCCCCACGTCCGACCACGGGGGGGGGGGGGGGGGGGGGGGGGGGGGGGGGGGGGGGGAATCGCCACGGAGGTGAATGCGCAGGAAACGCGTTTCAGTGCTTCGGGCCAAAGAGTCCTAACCCGGGGCCATCGGAGCTTTCATCAGCAAGTATTGAGTTTCGCGCTGGACACGAGCGTCCGTGACAGAGGCCGGTTTCTCTCTGTGTCCCCTTTCAAGGAGGGACGGACACGTTGGGGGACAATTATGGCGTCTGTCTCCCTCCCTCCCTCGTCCCACTCGGCAGAGATTCTCAGCCCTGCTCTCACATTCTTCGACAACAAACATCTCGTCTTATCACTGGACGCTCTTCTCTCGAGGCGAGAATCAAGCCTTGTTTTGAACTGTTTGAACCGCGCTTTGCTTCTTCTGATGGTTTTCTCCTCTTCACTCTCGTCCCTGGTCCTGCAGGAACATTCTTCCAAATATAGAAGCAGGTGAATCTCTGCTTGGGCTCTATCTCACACAGATCAGTCTTTTGGGATTTCTAAACCTCGGGTACCATGTCGGGGGGAGGGGAGGTGGGGGGGGGGTTATATTCTACTCACGCAGGTTTCCTGCTGGATGGTCTGAAGGATCCTCTTGGCAGGAAGCAGGAAGTCAATGAGGCAGCGGAGGCCGTCTCCTCGGTACTGCCGCTCCACCACGCTGAAGAGCTGCCAGAGGACGGTGGCGGCGGTGGCGGCGAAAGGTCGGTACAGGGACGACAGGGTGTTCTGAATGCAGCTGTCCAAAGACTCGGCGTCCTGGAGGGAAAGGAGACAATAATAAAGGGGGTCATTTAGGATTTGCATAGTGTCATACTTCAGTAGGGTTTGCGCTTGGAGGCGAGTCAAAGGTTGTTCTCGGGAGGCAAGAAACTACAAGTGGGAGAGTTGAATACGCGGAGATGTGAGTGGAAATCTTCAAAGAGAGCGGAGGAACGGACCACGCAAACAAATGCAATGTGAAGAAATGAAACAATCTGATTGATAACGGCGTTCCCGCCATTTCAATGCTAATAGTATATATTACTATGGTGATATTTTTATTTGTGATGGTAGACGATGGAGAAAATCAATTTCTTGCGGCCGTCCAAATAAAACTGGTCTACTTCAAATGTCTCACTGTCAAAATTAGACACTCGAGTAACAAAAAGGTTGAATTTGTCCTGCGTGTTGATCGTCCATTAGATCAACTACCTGTTGTTTGTTCAGACCAAACATTGGCTCAAGGAATGTCTTCAGGGATATTTGTCGACATTTTCATTGATTTACCAGCAAAAAGACATCGCAGGATAAAAAAGTATTTTTCAAGTGTGTAACATTTGGTGAAAACAACATTATGCCCCCCACAGGGACAGTCCCCTTTCTTCAGTTGTCTCATCTTAAGGTTCACAGATGTTTGAAATGGTATAAATATCAACCAATCCGAGGGAGAAACCCATGAAAACAAAACAACATTTCAACGTATTCAATGTCCAACTTCGGTGTTGTTTTTCCCGTGAGACTCCCTGGGGGGTCCCGGCCCACAGATCAGTGGTCGCGGCTCCTCACTAACCACAGGATACACTTCAAATGACTGGGCAGCAGTTGACTGCACATAAATCCAGCTAGATAAACAGGCAGGAGGACTCGATGCGACGGAGCCAGACGGAGGAAATTCAAACATGACAGGAAACCTGACATGTCAATGCTGATGGTCTTTCCATCGGGGGAGAAGGGAAACACCTGGTAACGGTGACGTCACCGCGGACGGGCACAAACAGCGGAGCTGGAAAGTCCAGGCTGAGCTCCGCGTTTGCCGGGACGGTGCAACGCTACCCTCTAATAACAGCCGAGTCACTGTTTGACCCCCCCTGTGACCGGGTGGGGGGGGGGGGTCCAGATGACATGTTGCGATACAAGTGGCCAGGACATTTGTGGTTATGGCGGATCACGGGTGACGGACGCCATGAAGTTGGCTTCATGTGTTCCCTGACCTCCCTGCGAGCGGTGGGAACCAAGGCCACGCGTCCCCCCGCTATCTGTCCTTCCTCTGGTGGAACAGTGGAGGGGAGTCATCTGACTCCAACGCTGACAGATAGCGAGGCCGGGAAAAGCCCCCACGCAGTCGGAGCTGTGCGCCGCACTGAGGATGCATCTTGCCTCTGATGTGCAAGTGGGTGCTGCGTTTACATGACAATTAAAAAAGGTGCAGTGTGCACGATGTGGTGACCCCTCGAGGTGAAGTTGCACGTTGTAACCATCACGTACACCCTCACCCTTCTGGGCGTGATGCAGGAGGAGCGACGGTCGACTCCAGTTCTCGTTCAAACTCAAAAAAAGACGTTCAGTGCGTCCGCTCCGGGCTACTGGAAAAACATGGCGGCCCCCATAGAGAGGACCCGCTCCTTATGTAAACATACACAAATGGGCTCCTTTAAGGGCACTGGGGCAACAAATACATTTCGATCATGATCAATTCATGAGAATGTCAACATGTCATTGATTTGTAAATATCTTTCACGAGTGACCAAAAGATGACACACTGCGCCTTCGATCCGTCCATCACCCTTACTTACATGGGTGGCTGAGGTGACGGATACAACACGCAACGTCACCTCCGGGTGTCGCCGAATCGTACACACACACCGCACCTTTAAAGCGTGTGAAAAGCGGCGCGGCCCGTCGCCGGGCCTGGCAGACTTCCCGTGCCTCACTCTCCAGGGGATCCGTCCCATTGATCCGAGCGCCTCAGCGCCATCAATTAGAGGCGAGCGAGTACAGTCCAGCGCATTGGTGCACATGCCAGCGCTCCACTACAAGGCCCTCATTGTGCACTCCGCCTCTCTAAGTGCTACGCGCCGCACAGTGTTGGAGCCCTGCAACAAAAACGCCCACCTCCATTAGCAGTCGGAGAGACAGAAATGTCTCCGGGCATTAGTCACTCTTGCGGCCCGGAGGAGAAGAATAACAGGGTGTTTTATTGGAGGAAAGCTAACAATGGGAGGAAAGCCCTCTTTGCAGCGCTGGGACAGGCCGGCAAAGTTTTTCTTCGGCTTCCCCACGCGGGGAGAAAAACAGCGGCAGCAGCCACAGACGCAGCCGGGGACAATTACTCAACATGAGCTCGGTGAGGAATGAAGCGCAGGGGCGCAGGCCGCACACGTGATCCAACGCCCATCTGATCCAGAGCTTTTTGTTGTGTGTGTGAGTGCGTCTCCTGTGGAGAGAGTGAACTTTACAACAAAAAAAAAAAGTACAGAGTCTAGTAATAATTGTTTTGATGCTTGTCATCACTTTTTCGGGGTGTGAATGTGTGTGTGTGTGTGATTGAGAGAGAGAGAGAGAGAGAGAGTGAGCGAGAGGGGGGGGGGGGGGGGGGGGGGGGGGGGGGGGGGGACGTATCTGCACGTCTCAGCAGAGTGACGGCGCTAAGCCGCCGGGACTGAGCCGCCCCTGCATCCGCTCTGAGCCGCGGAGGAATGCAGCGTGCGCGGACGCTGTGTGCGTTGGGCCTCAGAGCCTCAGCCGGCGTGGGAGCCGAGCGGGACGTCCTAACCCTCCCTGATACCGGGTCTTTGTGAGCGCGGCTCCCCCGTGCAATGGAGGGCCCGGGGGGTGGGGGGGTGGGGGTGGGGGTGGGTGGTAATTAATGGTCTGGGTGCTCCAGGTGGGACACTTTTGTCTCGGTGCTCTAAGTAAACCAGCTGTTAGGGACGCGCACGGGGCGAGTAGGCGAGCGAGCGAGCGAGCGAGCGAGAGGGCTAAACCTCAGGGGGTGAGGGCTGCTGGTTATCTTCTCGGTGAATCGGCAGTAAAAGCAGGTGGGGTGAAAAGGGGACTGGGGTGCATCGCGCAGAATGCAGGAGTGAGGGAGAGTGAGGGAGGGAGTAAACAGTGGTGGCCACTGACACAGTGTGAGTGGGTCAGGGACACAAAAGGCGCTGCCTGCCAGGCCTCCAGTGGAGCATGAAGCCGGCAGGGGAGTGTAACAGGAGAGCGGCGGCGCCCCGAACGCGGCCAGGGCGGCTCACAGGCCCAGGGGCGGCGGGAACGGCGCGGGTCGCGCAGACCTGCCCTGCCGCCAGGTGTGCCAGGTGCGCCAGGCCGCCAAACAAAAGGAAGCGGGGGCGAGGTCTGGGTAACGTAGCCCGCAGTCCGACGCGCCTTTTGATGTGTGCCAGTGGAAATCCTACCTAAAGGAGAGGAATCAGACAAAGGATCTGAGCAACTGTTTGAACAGCCAGCGCGAATGTAACCATGAGGCTGCGCATTTACTTATAGGGAGAGGGGGGGGGACGGGGGGACGGGGGGGCGGTGCGATAACGCTGGCGGAATGTTAAATAATAACATTCCTCCCTTAAATTCAATTTACTGGACGTAAGCAGTGGCATTTGTAGATCCTTTGTCTGACTTCAAGTGTTTTAGATTAAGACACGTGCATATCTCAAGACACATTCCTACACACACACACACACACGAGCACGCGCGCACACACACACACACACAAGATCAGAAATAAAAAAACACCGTTTTTTTCATCCACTCATTCATGGACAGTAGCAGAGTATCGGAATAAGAAGTCACTTTTGTGACAGTCCGGAGTAGCAGACAGTCCCACTCTGCTGTCACACAACAGCAACAACCATGTGTAGGGGAAACATGTTGACTCTTACATACGAACAAAGTTCCCTGTTTTTAACTTTGTTTAGCATTCTTTGCTCTATCTGTCTGTTAGGATGCAAATTAGACAAATATTTCAGCCAATCGTGAGGTCTAACAGAATGGGTTGTAAATAGTATTCATCAAATATGGAGAACGGATGTCATTTTGGTCGCAGGAGAAGCCATTATTGATATTTCTGTGAAGCTTCAACAGCTTTCCAAAGGAATAATCACTGGATCTCGAAGAGGAAGCCCAACGTGCAGAGTACACTCGGAAGTGAAATCTGAAATTGGGCGCGGCTTAAATAAATGAGATTTTACCGTCAGGTCGTGTCGTGCACTCGTACCCATATTCCCAAACTGATGACATCAACAACCCTCTAATGATTTACCAGCATGTAAACAACATTGCCAGGATATGATATTGTTCCTGGGTTGTCCTGACTCACATACTCACCCCCAACACACACACACACACACACACACACACACACACACACACACCCACACACACACACGATCGGGACACTGCAGAAAGGAAATCCAAACACAAAGGTAAGAAGAGTGAATGGAGCCTCTTCGGCCAATCAGAGCTGTGATGAGCAGCGACAGCAGAGACAAAGGAGACTGACAGAGTATGTTGATGTAAATATAGAGAGGATGAATTCCAAAGCAGGTGAGGGGTGACCTCAAAACATGACACTCTGGAAAGTAAACAAAGTTGTTCACGTCACTGATCCCAGAAAGGATCAATGGACTGGTTTTCTTTTGCTTCTTCACCCCCTGACAGAAGTTTGTTATTGTTGAGGCTGAAACATCGACATCCTGACCAGTCCATCAAACTGACATATCCGATAAAGAGACCAATCATGCTCTTTAGTTTCATCATTATCACCGCGAAACATAACGATGAGTACTTCTTACATTGACTAACAATAGGATTCGGAGTCTACACAGTCCTTCCTTCTCTCTCTCCTTCCTGCATGTGCACAAAAAGCTGCCGACTTCGTTTTGGCTTCACTGCCAGAAGTCAAAATAAGAGCCGCCGCCTCACGAGTCCGGGCGTTGGGAGACGACCCCGTCCTCTGGACATGCCACAATAAAACACAGGCGACCCGCTGGTTCCCAAACACACACACGAGAGAGAGAGAGAGAGAGAGAGAGAGAGAGAGAGAGAGAGAGAGAGAGAGAGAGA
>JAFBJT010106094.1:7776-40708 GCA_016785325.1 Chascanopsetta lugubris | reverse complement strand
GAGTCCGAGTGTGTGTGCCTCAGCAGTGTTTCCCCTTAGTTTACAGGGGTACAGGTGCAGAGGGGGAGGAGGAGGCAGACGGACACCGACACAAACACAGGAGTCACGAATTGGCCATCAGAAAAGAACTCATGACGCATGTTTACATGAGTGTGTGTGTGTGTGTGTGTGTAAACACTGCTCTGTGTGCGCAAATCGCTGTGACAGAGCGCGCTCGTACTTGCGAAGTGTTGACGGGGTGCGCGCACGGATCGGGCCGCGACATAACACAGCGTGTGTCTTTGTGTGCGTGAATCGCTCGTGCATGAGTCTGTGTGTGCACGGATGGGGGGTGGCGGCGAAGGGTTGATGGGGTTGAGCTTCAATGACAACTGAAGTCTATTATAGGTTCTCCTACATGCACAAAGGGTGAGGGTGAGGTGAGGGATACGACTTTGAACTTCACCTCTAGATGTCACCAAATCTTACACACTGCCCCTTTAATTTTCAATTCTCATACACCAACATGGTGTTTTCGACCTGTGTGTGTTGACTCATCTTGAGCCCAGTGATCCATCCATCCATCATTTATTTCACTTGTAAAAACCCCTCCATCATCTGAGCAGGAAGTACCCAGTCAAGTGATGCTTTACCATTCACAAAGAAACTTGGCTCTTGGAACGCTCCCACTGTAAGCAATAACAAGTCATTTATCTGAGAGGCTTTTTCCTGCATGTAATGTAATTACATTGAACATTTGCCAAGGAAGAAACTCCCTTCCAGAATGAGAATGATAGGAGTACTCCCGTTTGGTACTCGCTCATAATTTACTTTTCCTTCTAAGGACTTACAGGAAAGATCACAACAAATAAATGTGAGAGGTGTTCTTGCAGCCACACTGTCTCTGAAATCTTCACATTCACATTAACTCACTGAATGACGGTGCAAACTCTGACCACATCATCATTTGAATTTGGATGAGAAAATGTGGATAAAAAGGTTTGTGTCTTTCTTGCAAATAATACAAGTTATTGAAATATATTGTCATATGTGATATGTTAGTTAACAGTAGTGTAAGAGTACACTCAGCAAAATAATACAGACACGTTGAGTTCACCTGCAAGGCAGCAACCCCTGCTTAACTCCTTCAACAGAACCTCTTTATACAATGCTGTGAAAGTCCCTTCATGTATTTGTAGGCTGGTATTTGTGTATCAAATATTATTTCTATCACTTTTTCAAAGCCTTTCACTAATACAACTCAACACCATATATTTGTATCACAAACACTGTAGTTTGTGTCCATGAAAATGTTCAGGGGATACAGCAAGGATGTCAAACTCATTTTCACCCAGAGCCACATCAGCATTACGATTGCTCTCAAAGGGCCGGTTATAATTGTAGGACTAAACTAAATTACTACATAACATTTTGGACAATAATTGTCTTCATATTTGATGTTTTAAGTGAATGTTTTAAAACGTGGGTTTGAGAATCATTTTTATGATAAAGGACGGAAGAATGTCAATGGTCGGAATGTAGGAATGCAGAGTTAAATGGATTTCATAAAAAAGAAAGAGACAGAGAGCGAGCGTGAGAGAGAGAGAGAGAGATCATAACTGTTTGATGGACATGGTGAATAGCTCAACTTAAGTTTAATCAGCAAGACTGTCTCAAATTCAATCAATGACAATTCTGTCACACTTATTAATCAGCTGGTTGGAGGTATGAGCTTGTCTCATCCAGCAACGTATAAAGTCGCAGTCAAAGTACAAACTCTGTCTCCTCTCTCTCCATCTGTCAAGTCTGGTGACCTCCACCACAGTTTCCTCCAATTTTATCCAAAGCCCCGGTCAACTCCAGAGCCACCCCTTGCTCTACCGAAGGCTAAAACGTATCAATGAATCAAATCATAAAATACATGCCAACTAATGTAATGACCAATAAATTGAGTCTGTTTTAAAACACAGTATATGTCTCCTTAAGTGGGGGCAGTAAATGGACAATGCGCTGCAGTCACCATTCCCGTGGATTCTTCAAAGGTCTTTGTCATTCTCAATTTTTACCACAGCTGAGGAATCCACAGCGCGCTTTGCCCCCACAGGACTCTCAGCCAATGGTCTTCACACTCTGAGGCACAGTGATGGAGCACTATGTGACTCAGAGTGCCATGTGACTCAGAGCGTGAAGACCATTGGCTGAGCCGACTTGGGAGAGGAGAGGCAGGTCATTGACAGCTCAGGGAGCAGCTTTGCTTCGAGACCCCTTAAGACAGAGCATTTTCTCTGAGAGAGCCCAAACAGGCTACTGAGCAGATTCAGGAGCTTAAGAGTCTTTGTTGAAATGGAAATAAAACAGTTTGTCTGTTTTTAATATCTTTCGATCCGCATGTCATTGGTTTTCATTTCAGTTGTAAGTAGCTTCAAATGATTTAAAACCCAATGATAGATATTGCCTAAAGCTGTAGGAACCCTGGTAATGCACACTAGTTTTCACAATAACAACAATAACAATAACAGTCATCCAAGAAGCTTCACTCATGTTTTTACATTCACATAGTAGCTGTATTTTGATTATATAAGGCTGAGACACTGCTGTAGAAATGAGTTGGGTGCATCCTTGCATGGAATTGCCTTTGACTATTGTGGCTACTGTTGTTATTAGATGTAACTCTGCTGCAGGTCAGGCCTTTATTCTATTACCAATATGTAAGCACAAGGGTGGAGCTGCCTATCTTTGGCAAATTGTCTGAAGTTAGATGATGGTTATGATGATGATGATGGTGATCACAGCTGGTTTTGGACAAAGAAACAAATTCTCATTTCAGGCAGTTTAAACAAGACTTGCAAAGACAGAAATCCATGCCACAAGGGGAAGCATGTGGCAAGCCAGCGAGACTTAGAAGTTTTCCTTCAGTTTGACATGAATCACTATCAAACCTGACTTTGTACTTTCGTATACTTCTTCTTTGGGAGCAACAGAAGTAATACAGTGACCGTGTAACTCATTGACAGGTACCAATCAGAAATTGCTTTATTGTACTGTACGTGAAGCAAACACTATAAATTAGGGTTGCCGTGATCTCAGTTAAGGAATCTGGGCTATTTAAGTATTTTCTATTTGATCAACGATGGGCAAATGAACCTGATAGGCACGGACGATCATTCGCATCAGCTGCATAAAGCGAGCAGTACTTTCAGCAGGCCATACACACGTGAGCAGCGTAGCAGCACTGAGCAGCAACTGCTAGCCAAATGTTAACAGCCCAACAGTCAGTTGCAGTATTTGCCACACCACTGTTTCAAGAGGCTGTTCAAGAGCTTCGTTTAACACTACAAACTGTTGTCAAGTGAACTTACAGTTTCCTCTTTGCTCTCTAATGAGCCAAATGTCAAAGTGGAGAGTGAGCCTATTCAAACCTTAATGGTAAATGCATTGCACTGTACTGGCTTTTGGTTTTCAAAATAACATTTCAAATTTCCTTGTAAATGGTAAATGGTCTGTATTTATTTAGCGCTTTATCAAGTCTTGAAGACCCCTCAAAGCGCTTTACAGTACACATTTACATTCACCGAGTTACACAAACATTCACACAGCGCATCCATTTGCAGCACTTTGTATCTGTAAGTACATGGGACAAAGTGGGGTTCAGTGTCTTGCTCAAGGTGACCTCAGCGTATGGAATAGGGGGGAAGCAGGAATCGAACTCAGAGGTCAGTGGTCAGAGGACTGCTCCTCTAACCCCCTCAGCCACAGCGCTTACCCCATCATATTGCTATCATATGGCCATAATGTCTTATGAAATCATGAAATCACGACAATGAGCTTGAACATTACATATATATATCAAAACGTGAGATTCTACTGTATGATATAAAGTATGCCAACCAAAACTCAAGTCATTCTTGTCGAACAACGATTGACTGACAGTCATTTCCTAAAGAAATAACAGAAAAAGAAATCAATGCAGTTGTCTGTCTGCCATTTAAGCTTTGTATTCAGTGTATTGTTGCTGTTTGTAAAGAACCTGTGCTGTAACATGCGTACAAAATAAAATTCCCTGTGGGATGTCTTTCACAGGCTGTATTTGCATATATAAGAAATGTTACTATTGTTAGACTATGTACTGGTGCAGTGCATGTTCTCAACATCTATGTTTGAAAAGGGCTGTTTACGTGTCTGCTGTTGTTACAACTTCAGGAGGTCGCATCACACATTAATCTGGGCGTTTGTTGTATTGATTTAGCCAGATGATACTGACAAACTCTGGGTTTCAAAACAATGCATTCCTGATACAGGTGCAATGGAATGGAATGAGAGAGAGAATCTCCTCCCTGTCTCACTTCTCTTGGTGGTTTTGCATTGCAATGACATAGAGAACTCTCAGGATTCAGCTGCAATCACCATCTACCTCATTATAAAAAAAAATTACCTGCCAATGGATAATTTACCATTCTCCATCAGTGTGTAATTGAGCTGGAAAACATTGGCACCTCCCCTCAGTGACAGAAAAGACGTGGCTCGCCTTGGGATTCACATTTTTTGGCAAACATAGGACGAGGTGCAAATGATCAGGGCATGAATACTCTCTTTCAATGACAATCTGTCCTTTTCTGTATGCGTACATATATCCCCCCATATATAAGCCCCTCGTGCAGACAGGTGTGTATGCGTGCCTGTGCCGAGGGGCAACATCCGCTGCAGACAAACGAAGCACATACAAAAGTGGAAAAACTCCCATGTTAAACTTTAGAGGTGAATTTAACATGTTTAAAAGGTGGAGTGTGTAAGTTTCCATCCGTTTTTGCCACCACTATCTGTAGAAATAGGATTACAAAACAATTATATTCTGACATTTTTATGAATGTATAATCGACTCGACGCATGACAGTTAGGTGAATCTAAAATGAGCCCTTTGATGTATATTTACCATAGACTACAAATAAATATGGACAAAGCATCTGTGACGTCATGCGTTGGTTGCTGCAGAGTGCTTATGAGGCTCATTGTCGCCATATTGCCGAATCCTAACTTCTAGTTCCCAGTTCATTCAAAAACGGGCATAGAGGCGGAACACACACAGAGCTGTGGGTGGGCTAATGGTGCCGTCGCTCGCATCATCCGCGGTACGTGTTAGGTCGGCCCAGTCAGCCAATAGGGCACGCCCCTAAATATGCGCGACCCGAACAGTTGTCATGGTAGAAGAGGTGACGGATTGAAACCAAAAAACGAAGTTTGTACCAAGCTTTGAACATGTGATGATGAAGAAGAAGTTGTTTATTCGGACATATAGAAAACGATGCCAGTTGTATACAAGAAAAGCATCTTTTACATCCGAAAAGGTGTGGGAAGAAGTGACATGATTCATTCACCTCTAAAGTTCATCATTTTAACATGGGAGTCTATGGGAATTTGCTCCCTTTTGGAGTCAGCACCCAGTGGCCACCCTATGAACTGCACGTTTTTTCACTTCCTATCGTGCTTCATCCGTCTGCACCAGCACCGGGTCATCTCTACGGGGGCCGCCATGTTTTTACAATAACCCAGAGCTTGAAAGGGAAGGGTGAGATGATGGATACCACATACAACTTCACCAATAGATGTCACCAAATCTTACACACTGCACCTTTAAAGCTTGGTACAAACTACGGCTTGGGTTTCAATCAGTCACCAGTTTTCCCATGACAACTGTACAGGGGTGAATTTATTTCTAACCTGCTTATTTTTATTTTATTCAACATTATTAAATTAAATTAAATTATTAAGGGTGCAGCCTCTTGACAGACACCTGGGTGTCAGTCAAGAGGCCCCACCCCCAACTGGAGGGGCAACAACCACTGAGCAGTAAACTGTACTGTAAAGCGCTTTGAGAGGTCTTCAAGACTTGATAAAGCGCTATATCAATACAGACCATTTACCAGATGGCTACATGAACAAACAGCATGTCACTTCACTGTTGTTGCTATCAAGAACCTTTTTTGCTTCACTGAAAGCAAATGATATATTTGAGACACCTGTTCATCTGATATTTAGTTTGCAGCTGATTGACACTGAGCCAATGACAGACATTACAATTTTAAGATCCAGTCTGTGGATATGCTCCTTCCTCTGCATACTGTTTATTAAACCTGCTCTGCCACCATGTGGTGATAGACTCACATTACACTAAGAACATAGGCATCCTGAAAAGTGACAGGACAAGCCAAAGATTGTATAAAATATTGAGTGTGGGGAAAAAAACAAAGATTTTTTAACCACTAAATGAGTCACCTTTTTCAAGAATACAAAAAACTAGCAATTTAAAAATTCAAGTTGAACGGCTTTTACAAATACATTTGCATAATTTATAGTTTGCAAATGATTGCATGGTACAGACACCGCCACACATCATGTTGTGACACTTAAAGGTGCAGTGTGTAAGAATTGGTGATATTTAGAGGTTGCATGTTGTATCCATCACCTCACTCTCACCCTTCTGAGCATGCAGAAGAATCTATGGTAGACTTCAATTGTCATTAAAACTCAATAGATGTTTATTACGTACACTTTTACTACTGTAAAAACATGGCGGCCCCCATAAAGAGGACCCCCCCATGTAAATATAACTTAATGGGCTCATTTAAGGGTAATGAAAATGTAAGTAGTCAGTATGCGATTGTTCTGTAATATTTTTAGAGGTTACAAAAATGACTGAAATCTTACACACTGCACCTGTAAGTGATAATAAAATACAGTCTTAAATACATGACGAGTCATTGGAGTTTATTAACTGCGAGCTACCAACGCTGAACCCAACACAGTGGAGCTGTTGCGTAACTTGTTTGAGTCATGTAACTTCATAGTTTGAATGATGTGAAAAACTAAGTTGTGCGGATGCTATGACCTGAATGTGACGTACTAGGAGAAGTATTTTTACAAAATTGCATTATGCTTGATTACATGCTGTAAAATGTGAAGACACATTCAGCTATGTATGTATAAACTATGTGTGTGTGTGTGTGTGTGTGTATGTATGTATATGTAGGTTATATAGGGACTGAAGGTTATATAACTATTTGGTTGGTCTGATACAGATCAGTGGAAAGCAAACCATGGGTTTGACATTCAAAAGTCCATGCGGCCACTTTTACTACTGTAAAAACATGACCCCCCCCCATGAATGGACTCATTTAATGGGGGGAAAATAAAACATTCATTTGCTTATAAATTCATGAAAATGTCAGTATGTAATTATTTTGTAATATTTTAATGGTGAAAAAATGACCAGAATATCACACACTGTACTTTTAAATGCTCTGTGCACAACACTTACGAAAGAGCGAGAGAGAGAGAGAGAGAGAGAGAGAGAGAGAGAGAGAGAGAGAGAGAGAGAGAGAGAGAGAGAGAGAGAGAGAGAGAGAGAGAGAGAGAAGGCTACTTGTTACGAACTTCGGTTTCTTTTAGACACGTCAATTAACAGCAGGTGACTCCCTTTGTATGTTTGACTTGTGTGTCACTTTAGAGAGTCTTATTGGGTTTATGACACGGGTGCTTACCCGCCACTCGGTCATGAAGCCCTTCACCTCCGCGGGAGACGCGTTTCTATGTCTTCTGAACTCGTCCTTCACGTACTGGTCACCCAGCGCCCTCAGGTCAATGGGCAGGAAGCGATGGAGGACCAGGATCCTCTTGTACAGTGAGCGAACAGCAGATACGTGACTCGGAGTCGCCATTGAGCTAGTTTTCAATTCCGTTCTAACTGTGGAGGAGCGACCTACCGAACCAACACACACACACACACGCGTACACACACACACACACACACACACTAGGGCGGTTATTTAAAACGATTTCCTTGTTTATCCCGGAAGTCGTGCTTCTTCTACCAGGAGGCTGAACAAGCGCACTGCTGCCCCCTGCTGCCCCGGGAGAGCGGCTCCGCAAGGAAAATTCTACATTGAATCTTATACATTATATATATAATATGTATAATATATATATATATACAAAAAATTGTTTTATGGTGGTCATACATGACATATGTAAATGTTTATTTTAATTATTTAAGAAACACTTTGGTTTATGTCCTGGCTTCATTACACATGTGATGTAGTTGAACAATACAATACAAACAACTTTATTTGTTGATAATGCTCCTTTGTGGTGTTCCTCCACCCCCCTGAGTGCTTCTCTGCAGATGTCTGGGCGCGTCACCTGTTGCTCTGCCACATCTGAAGAGGTGTAATCAGAGCTGTAACAGAAACACCTGTGCATGAGAGTCT
The DNA here is from genome assembly GCA_016785325.1 of Chascanopsetta lugubris. NCBI lineage: Eukaryota > Metazoa > Chordata > Actinopteri > Pleuronectiformes > Bothidae > Chascanopsetta > Chascanopsetta lugubris. The sequence continues at coordinate 32,468 of JAFBJT010106094.1, read as the reverse complement.
CACTGTTTGCGTGTAGAGAGAAGCTGAGGACTGGCTCTGTCTCATACCTGACAAGGTAAAGCAATCACACGATGCATCAAATAATGATGGGACAAAGTTCTATTGATACATGCCTGTTAAAGATCTTCTCACATTTTGTAGAACTGATGACCACATTCAGATCATCCAGCTGAACGTGATTGATTGAAAGACTTTGCAATTCTAGACAGTGTCTGATCAAGAGGGATGAAAAACTTTTTGTCAAATTTAAAATTCAGCTTTGGGCTGATGATCGGATTCATGTGCCTTCGCTTCATGTTGGACATGAGCCTTTTACCGGACACTTTCCCGAATGTTAAGATGGACCTCGAGCAAAAAGTCAAGCAGGATGTCAAAATGCTCCTTAAATCAGGTATGGATTTCTCTTAGAGGTGCAGTGTGTAAGATTTGGTGACCTCCAGAGGTGAAGTTGCATGTTGTATCCATCACCTCACCCACACTTTTTTGAGCATGCAGGGGAACCCATGGTAGACTTCAGTTGTCATCAAAACAAAAAATGTTTAGCGCGTCCACTTTTAATACTGTAAAAACATGGCGGCCTCCATAGAGAGGACGTAAAGGAGAGGATGTAAATGAAAAATAATAGGCTTATTTTAGAGTAACGGTAATGGGGGAAAAATGGACGTGATTATAAATTCATGAAAATGTAAGTATGTCATTTTTTGTAGTGACAAAAATGCCTGAATGTTTACCCACTGCACCTTGAAGCATGCACCACATATGATGTAACTTTAGTGCTTTAGCAGTATGTAAGATTTCAGTTAAACACCACAGAAAATTTGCTCATTAGGACGAAAATGTCCCTCGTGATGCATGAGGGTTAGTATATGTTTCAGTTGATTATCCCTCAACCCCTCTTGCTACCAAGCGTGTACTAAAAGCACAGCATCTAAAATTCTGAACACATGCACTGCACAAAGGTATAGTTACCTGCTCCTAGTGTTTCACCAACTCCTGGGGGTTTGAGCTATCATTGAAAATACTTTAAAAAAATGTCATGCATATCAAGTAAATCATTTCACTTACGAGCCTTGGTGACCTCTGTGACTGTGAACCTTTCAATAACGTGCAGTACCTATTTACATCTTATTGCTTGTCATACATCCAGGTAAGAACAAGAGTGCAACGGCTAATTCAGTTCATACAACACGTATTTTATGTTGGATCATGACGGCACCCAAGAACCTGCAAATTCGAACCAGGCACATCAAAGGAACGTGGGCCAAGCGCTGTGACAAGGTGCTCTACATGAGCTCTGTTGAGACGGATTTCCCCACTGTGGGGCTAAATGTGAGTGAGGGGAGGAAGAATTTGTACTGGAAGACCATACGAGCATTTCAGTACATCCATCAGCACCACCTGGACGAAGCAGACTGGTTCCTGAAAGCGGACGATGACACGTACGTGGTGGTGGAGAATCTCCGCTACAGACTGTCCAAGTACAATCCAGAGACTCCGCGCTACCTTGGCAGAAGATTCGCTCCGTTCATTAGACAAGGCTACATGAGCGGAGGGGCGGGTTATGTCCTGAGTAAAGAAGCGCTGAGGAGATTTATCCGAGGTTTCACATTTGGGAATTGCACCCACTTCTCTGAGATCGAGGACATTGCCTTGGGGCAGTGCATGGAGACAATGAAGGTGAAGCCAACTGACTCAAGAGATGTAAAAGGGAGAGAAACCTTTCATGCTTATCCACCACATCTATATCTGGTCAGACAACCCTCCAGACCAAGACCTTGGTATTTGCTGTATGATTATTATGCTCCAGTCGAGGTAAGCAACACTACACAAACCCTTAAATCTAAAGAATCTCCATTAAGAGTCATGGACAAAAAAAAGTAGATGCACTAACTATAGCGAATGTGTCAAAGATGTGGCCTGCGGGCCAAATGTGGCCCACATGATCATTTTACGTGGCCCGTGAGAAATTAAAGGTGCAGTGTGTAAGGTTTTGGTCATTTTTGTCACTTCTGTAAATATTACAAAACAATTGCCTACCAACATTTTCATGAATTTATAAGCACTTAAATGTATCATTATTTCCCATTACCCTTAAATGAGCCCATCCATGTATATTTACATTAGGAGCGGGTCCTCTCTATGGTGGCCGCCATGTTTAAGTTAAAGTTAAAGAAGCCTTGAGTGGACTTACTCAGCATCTTTTGAGTTTTAATGATACTTGTCGTCTACCATAGGTTATAGGTACCAACTGCATGTTCAGATGGGTGATAGATACCACAAGCAATTTCACCTTTAGATGTCACCAAATCTTACACACTGCACCTTTAAAGGCATATGATTGTTTAAAAATAAAAGTGTAAAGCAGGGGCCCCCAACCTTTTTTTCAGCATTACGGTTGCTCTCAAGGGGCCGGTTTTAATTGTGGGACTAAATGTGATTTCTGATATATTGGAAAATAACTGTCCTCATATTTGATTATTTATTAATCTATTATATATTTAAGTTAAAGTTAAGTTAAAAATGTATATGTATACATGTATGCATACATGTTACACCTTTAAATACACTGAATAAACAGCTACACATAAAAAGTGGCATGTGTAATAAGATAAGATAACCCTTTATTCGTCCAAAAGTGGGGACATTTGCATAGTTACAGGAGTAAAGGTAAACAATAAAAGCTCAATATACAGTAGCATGAAGAAGAGCACATACACCGAGATTGTATAAAAAGACTACTAGAAAGAGAATAATGTTCACAAGTTCAGTATAAATATGCACAAAATATGCACAAGCAAAAATAGAGCTGTACACAGTATAGAAGTGGGGGGTGACAGCCACTCATTTCTTCTTTTAGAAGGGAAAAAATGTATAAACAGATTTATTCAAGTATGAATATTATTGAATATAGTTGTGCTTTGTATCAAATGACCATTGCTGATTATTGCAGTGGTTTATTGCACGAGTGACATTATTGTATGATGGAAATCATTGAGTCCGGTCAGATGTTATTGTTGTACAACCTGACAGCCGTGGGCAGGAAGGACCGATGGACTCGCTCCTTCATACAGCGCCGGTGGATCAGTCTGTCATGACGGTGCTGCAGTGCTGTCAGAGTGTCCTGGAGGGGGTGGGACGGGTTCTCCATCATGGACCACAGCTTGGCCACAGTCCCCCCTGTCTCCCACCTCCCCCACTGAGTCCAGCGCTGGCCCTCCTCACCGGTCTGTCCAGCTTCCTCCTGTCCCTGGCTGCGATGCCCCCCCGCCCGGCAGACAACTCCATAGAAAATGGCTGATGCCACCACAGAGTCGTGGAAGTTCCCCAGGAGTGTTCCCTGCACCCCAAAGGACCTCCGCCTCCTGAGCAGGAAGAATCTGCTCTGCCCCTTCTTGAGAAGGGCATCGCTGTGAACAGTCCAGTCCAGTTTATTGTTCTACGTGAACACACAGGTACTTGTATGATGTCACCCTCTCGATGTCCAAACCTTGGATGCTCACTGGTGTAGATGGACAGTGTTGGCGTCTGCAGAAGTCCACCACCAGCTCCCCGTGCTCTGGGTCGTCTCCGTCGGTGATGATGACTTCTGCGGGTGGCAGGATGGGGTGTTGTCGGTGAAGTCTGCTGTGTTAGGGGGTGAACGGGAAAGGAACCCGGACCGTCCCCTGCGACACCCCGGTGCAGCAGAGCAGCACGTCCAACGCACAATCCCCCGTCCTCACGTATTGCGGTCTGTTGGCCAAGTAATCTGTAAACCGTGTGGTGAGGTGGTGGGCCACACCTGCACCAACCAGCTCGTTCCCCGGCAGAGTGGGCTGGACGGTGTGGAAAGCACCGGAGAAATCAAAGAACAAGATCCTCAGAGTGCTCCCAGCCTTCTCCAGGTGAGAGAGGGACGAGTGGGGGAGGCAAATGGTGGCATCCTCCACACCAGTGCCAGGTCGATGGACGATAATCAAGTTCATGGGCAATGTATGCTTTAGACTTTTATTTTTAGACAGTCATATGCCTTGAAATGAAACGTGTAGACAAAAACAGTATGATTCCAGATATGCATATTTCATAATGTTTTTTTTGGGGGGGGGCAATGAAGCATTGCCCCCTAAAACATGTCTTGGCTATGAAAAGTAATATTGATTTTGACCAGTTCCACAAAAAGTCATGAGACACGAACACAAACCGGTGGCAACACACCATGTGGACACAAACCATAATCGACCCTGTCCGCACAGGTTTTTCAGGGATCTGAACTTAGAATGTACGAAAGCAGATGAGGTGTCGTTATCTAAAGCTGTGTTCAGTCTTAACTTATTTCTAGTTTTAGATATAATAATAATCTCTGTCTCTCTCCCCAGGGCCCAGGCTGCTGCTCAGATTTAGTTGTGTCCTTCCACTACATCCGTTCTGTGGAGCTGTATACATTGGAGTACCTGACCTACCACCTGCGACCGTATGGATACAAATACAGATTTAACCCGGATGAAATTCATGAACTCAGCACAACAAAGTCTAATTCCACTTAAACACAGGATGTTGGTGTGACAACCTGCAAGAGGTTTTTCAGAATCCAGCTTTGTTTTACCATAGTGTAACAACCTTACTACCATGATTTTATATCTTTTTATGGTTAAAGATCTATGGATACTCGACATGTATTACCGCTATTTATTGCTGTTTCTGATATTTGAAAGTGTGAGGGAATATTTTATTATCTCGGAAAAAAAAATACATTTTAAGATTTTGCATTCCATAAATCTGTTTATCTTTTTTGCCCAAACTTGCTTTACAATTGACTTGCTGTCAAATAATTGATTGATACAACATGCAACTTCACCTCTAGATGTCACCAAATCTTACACACTGCACCTTTAAAATCCAAAATGTTTAGTTTGTGCATACTGGGCTACTTTGAAAAAAAAAAACTGCCTAATAAAACTTAGAAGACAAGTGAGATAAATGCCTGAATTAAGTGTCAGCTATTACTGTAATATATGAAAATATGAAATTAATAAATGAAAGTAACATTAGATGACATTTGTTTTTGGTAATGGATAAAAAAATCTAGTGCTGTATAAATAGATACTACTCATCAAATGTCACACTTATTACTTGACTTTATAATCAGGTCGCTGAAATGGAATTCTCTTTTTCATTTTATTTATCAATGTGTTCCGAGTTCCCTATTCCTTCTAGTACTTTTACAATGCTATACAATAAAGATGTACAATCAAGTGTGTCTCTTCATACAACATTCATCAGATTTTGTCAAAATCTAAAAAGCCAAAGAGCAATAAACAATGATGAAGTTTTGACATAAGTAGGTTGGTACCTACACACAGTGACCTGCAATAAAAACAAAAGATGAATCCCAGCATAAAATTAATTGAATTCAGTCCATTAAAAACAATAGTTAGTATGGTTGGCTTCTGTGGGAACATACAACACTGCAACACATGACTGAAGTGATCCTATTTAGAGATGGTGATTAGGAGTCGAAATATACCTTGTTTGCTGACTCATCCCTTTGATTCCTTCCATGGTGTTAAATCTAGTCACAGCTGATATGATATACATAATATTTGCTCACTGTCACTTATACATGCTAAAATTTATATTACCTCTGAAGATTATTGATTTAAAGAGTTAAATAAAGTATTACAAAAAAAAAAAAGTGGTTCCCTAAGCCAGAGCAGTTGAGAACTACTGCTTTACAGGGAAGCTTGGGGTTAAGGGTTTCAGCAGCAAACTGCAGCTTCACCACCAGATATCACTGCATTTGATGTACCTTTAAAAGCATAATGGCGGATATTAAGCTCATGCGCCATCAAGGCCATGAGCAAAAAGCCGTTGAGAGTGTTTATGTCAATGTTTCCATGGCTGCGGATTGTCTCGGGAGGTTCTCATCCTTCCGGGTCATTTTCAAAATGTTCTTAAAATACTGGTCTTGATTGAGTTTAGCGACACCCAAGCGTCTGATACCTGTGTCTCCCACTGTTATCAGAAGTCAGGAGGCCTTGTAGATGTGAAGTGAAAGGTCTTCGCTAAACTCAATCAAGTCCTGTTGCCTATTTGTCAAGGTGGCCCTGGAACATTCAAAACAATAAGAGGCCATTTGTCTTCTGTTTGTGTTATAAAAAAATATCAAGCTGACAGGCTCTGGGATATTTAATGACGGCAACGTGTGCTGCGGCGCAGGTCAACTGTAAAACTACTGACCAATCATGGGAGTGACTGCATCCTGGCATATACATATGTATATATAATATGTACTAACCTCATTAAAGTGATGGATAATGAAGAGTACTGTAGATGATAAGAATCTGGAGGAACAGTTGCGCTAACAGGCTAATAAATTGTGATTATTGAGTGACTGAACAAAAATTAACAATATTAATTTGCCTAAAGTTAAAAATAAATGTCAGTATCATAGACCCCAAGCATCAAATTATATCACTTGTTCATTGTAGTTAGTTTATAATTATAATTAATAACAATAACAATTGATGATATGTTTACAATTAGTTTATTGTTTCTTAAATTCTTGTTGGTGACTATCTAACAAACTTAAAAATAGGAGTATCATATTTCCAAGTAATCCTGGATTAGTCATATTCTTTCAGTTCACATTTATAAAACTATCTTCAAGCTGTAAAACTAGAAGTATGACTAAGATTTTGGATATAAAATTTTCTTTTGTGATCCACTTGTAATTGTATAGACTGTCTTTTGGGCTCTCAATCCATTCAACCAACATGGTTTTTAAAGGTGTTATATGTTATTCTGACATAGTTCCATGCATCAACAGCAGAGGGCAGTATTGTGCGAGGGTCTTCCAAATGAACGAATCGGCTCTCTATTCTTTGTTTACTCTATAACACCTTTTTCATAAATACCTGGTATGATCGCTGTATTTCCTTGAATAATTACATGTTTTTTGAATTTCCACTTGGATTAAAAAAAAGAGTTGAAACCATGACACAGCATTCACAGCCAGACAACTCCTGGTCCTAAAACAATCATTAAAAAAAAAATCAAATTTGTAGGATCCAGGTGATATCGCTCTAAAGGAATATATTGATGTCGAAACACTCCTGATATATTTTGTCATTTTGTGAATACATACAGTATAATGCTTTTAGACCCTAAGTCAGTGAGTGCTCTTGCAGGCACAGAGGCAGAGCTGGGAATTGTCAGACTTGATGACGGTCCGGTCATTCTGTATTGCTTCTTTCGTGGCTTTACTTTCTAAAAAGATAGAATGGCTCCAAATTGAATGGTCAGCGAACGTTGTGTGCAGAGGTTTAGGGCTGGCAGGGAGTAGCTCGGGTGTAAATCTAGCCTGAGAAATGACAAGGAGATCCTCGTCAGCTCCATTAATGATCATCTTCATCTTCAACCGTCCGCTGGGTGTGACCACAGCAGCAGCCAAGTGGCCCGAGCTTTGTTCAAACAGCTGAAGCCTGCACCAGAGATGCAAGTGTGTTCTTTTTCACAGTGGAGCATGAGGACTTTGCACACACCTCCCCTCCCCCCCCCAAAAATAGTCTGTTATGTATGGATACAGGACCTCCTGCAGATTGACTCAGTCTCAAAGTTGTTTCCATTGCCCTCACAGCTTCCAAACCAGAACTGGGCACAGGCGTTGGCCTCGGGGTCGTAGTACCACTTGACGACGTACTGCCGACAGGGACCCGGGTCCAGAGGCTGACTGCAGCCTTCAGCTGCAACGACAGGAGGAATGAGAACATTGATGAATAGCTTTCACAGTCGATCACAAGCTTTGAACTTCAAAGGGGACCTATTGTGCTTTTCTTCACTTTCGGAGTTCACCGAGGGGAAACCTCCGAGCACAACAGGAAGTGAAAAAACGTGCAGTTCATGGGTTGGCCTCTGGAGGCTGACTCCAAGAGGGAGCAAATTCCCATAGACTCCCATGTAAAAATGAGGAGAATGAAACCTGTTTAAAGGTGCGGTGTGTAAGATTAGGTGAAATCTTGTATATTGTATATTGAATAGCGCATCCGTTCCGAGCCTGCGGGAGAACCTTTGCTAGCCCTCGGTTGTCCTTAAAGCTCAAAAGTTAGCTTAGTACGTGCACTCTGGGCTACTGTAACGTCCTGTCCAACTCTTTGTGGACGTGAAGGTTTGACCGCTCCACTGTGATATTCAGGATCAGATTCCAGCTCAAACATGTACAGGACCTATTCCTGGACCTTTAATGCTAAAACCTTAAATGAGCCCATTTATGTATGTTTACATGAGGAGCGGGTCCTCCCTATGGGGGCCACCATGTTTTTACAGTAGCCCAGAGTGGACGTACTGAAGATCCTCTGAGTTTTAATGACACCTGAAGTCGACCATAGGTTCTCCTGCATGTTCAGAAGGGTGAGGCCGAGGTGATGGATGCAACATGCAACCTCACCTCCAGATGTCACTCAATTTTGCACACTTCACCTTTAGGTATATGAAACAATAAGATAGGGGCTACTACTGTTCTGATCAAACAATTGAAACTAACAGGGTTAGTGGACCAGCGTGCAAATAAGTCAATAATAGGGAAACCAATTTGCCGAAATGGCTCTGCATTGCAGTTTTTCCATAGGAAAGGCCCTTTAGTCCCTTTGTTCACTGGAACTGCTCCCCTGACAGTTGTGTCCACTGAACGTACACCGGAGAGAGTACATTATCTGGCCTGTTCATCAAATGCATAGATGACCAGGTACTGACTGAGCTCCGCTCTGTTGAGGTCACTTCCTGAACCTGGCCTAACATGGACATGTATCTTTGCTCACTAACACATGGTCAAAAAGTTGCATATTAAATCATACTGGTCTGGGTATAGGTAAGAAAAAACTAGAGTGAGACAAACATCTCTTACATCAAACCCTCAGAGAGTCAACGAAGCTGCGTGGAGAGTTGATTGCCCCCTGTAAAGAGCTTTGAGGGACCGTGAAGAAAAAGAATATTATTAAAGGTGCAGTGTTTTTTACAGCAGCTCAGAGTGGACGTACGAAACATCGTTTGAGTTTGAATGACGACTGAAGTCAACCCGCGTGCTCAGAAAGGTGAGGGTGAGGTGATGGACGCAACATGCAACTTCACCTCTAGATGTCACCTCATCTTACACACTGCACCTTTAGGAGGTTTTAATAGGACATTCTAAGAGGTTGGACTTACCAGGAAAGAAAATAATAATATTATTTAATATATAAAAGGTGTGTCTGGGTTCACTCTCATTTACATTGGTCTGTTGCTGTGTTTTGGTCACCTGGAAATGAAGTGATCGCCAGAGGCGGAGGAGCAGGGCTCGTTGGAGCTGGTGAGCTCTTGGCCTCTGGCTGCACTGCGGTCGATGACTGAGGGCGTCCTCTGGATGTCATCGCAGTGCTGCCACCACCAGGGGCAAATGTGATGTCTGGAAGCCTGGTCCAGGGCTCCACCAACAGCTCACCGTCAATCAAGTTGTCTTCAGGCCACTCGGGCGACTGTAGAGTTGGAGCTGCCAAATCCTCGTCTATGTGTTCACGCTGGGAAGAAGAGGATGAGTTCAGGTCAGATCAGACCAAATCAGATCTTTCTCATTTTAGCTCAAGACGTTGCGCAACATGAAAGATTCAAAGGTCCAGCGTGTAGCGGTTGTTCAAGCGTTTACCTCCACGTTGTCTTCTTCCAAGAACTCTTTGAATTTGGTGTCTTCGGGAATGTCAGGCTGGAGATCCACAGCTGGAAACAGGGCGTTGGACAGGAAGGCCATCTCCTGCTCACAAATCTGACTCAGGACAACGCTCTCCAGAGCTGTGGGGAAAAGGAAAAGATGCAAAACGGTATCAAAGACATTGGTTGAAGGCGACCTCATCGCAAGAGGTAAGAGAAAAGAATCACCATATCGCTTCATGACTGAATGACATGCCTCTTCACCTGTCCCAACAGTCACTTTGTGAACCAGATTTAGATTTAGACAATCTATTACGTCCTCCTTATCAGGAAATGTTGAAAAATACCTTTTTTGAACGATTTGCTCATTTTCTGTCACTTCAATCTGTAGAAATAGAATTACGAAACAATTTCTTACCAATGTATAATTACCTCAACGTTTGACTTGCTTTTGACATCATATCTAAATGATCCCTTTATTGTATATTTACATCCGGAGTGGGTCCTCCCTATGGGGACAGCCATGTTTTTACAATAGCCCAGAGTGGACGTACTAAGCACCGTATGAGCTTGAATGACAACCCAGGTTCTCCTGCATGCTCGGATGGGAAGGGTGAGATGATGGATACAACAGGCAACTTCACCTGTAGATGTCAACAAATCCTACTTAATGTACCTTTAACAAAGTCGAAAAAAAACAAAAACTAATACTAATATGTCAACCCTTCCAAATGATATCATGCATATTGTTACAATTCCTCCCTGCTGCTCTCACCACACTCACCTCACACAGCTGCACCACATTCCATTCCATCAGCCCTGCCCCATAAAACCCTCAGTCTCACTGCCAGACTGTAACGTGTTGGTCCCTACTCTCCAGCGTTGTTTTTACCTGACCTGCCGTGTATGACCCTCCTGTCTCTGACTTCCCTGTGCTGACTGTTCCTGGTCATCGGATTACACCATCGCCTGTTGACTACCATTCCCGCGTGTACCTCTTCCCTTTCTGTGTGCAACAACCGAGCCGAGTAAAGCTTTTGAACTCTCCTCCGTGGTCCTGCCTGTCTGTACTGCATTTGGGTTCCAACGACACCCGTTGTACATATGACTCATTTGAACAACAACAATAATTATATTCTGCTTGTTATTATTATTATTATTATTAGTAGTAGTAGTATAGCTGCATTTTCCACAGTTCATGTTGGAAAAAACCTAATCTAAAATAATAAAAATGGAAGAGATTATAATAAATTTGAGTCTTGACACTTGACAAACAAGGGTTTACTTACTAACGAGACTTGTGAAGTCATCTATGAGGTACACGTGGCCCTCATCGGGATCAGAGGCGATAGCCTCCATCTCGGCCTGGAAATCTTCATAGAGAGGGTTGGTCTTGTTCATGACTCCCACGACGTACATCTCGATTCCCTGGTAATGGGCGTCTGTGGCCGATTCCTCGAACGGCATGATGTCGCGAGGGTCGGCCAGCCCGTCCGTTAACACCACAGCCACCTTCCTCACGCCGGGCCGGGAGGCGCGGAACAGCTGGTTGGCCCTGTGTATGGCGCTGCCGGTGAACGTGCCCTCGCCGAGGTAGGGCATGGCCCTGACGGCGGTCTTGATGTCATCTCTGCTGCCCTGCTGCTGGAGACTGGCTACGACCGTGCTCTCGTGGCTGTAGAGCACCACACCTACGCGGCTTGCCTCTCGGCTGACGGACACCCGGTCGATCAGAGCGCTCACGAAGTCCTTCACTTGCTCAAAGTTGTCCGGCCCCACGCTTTCAGAGCTGTCGATCACAAACACCAGCTCCAACGGGCTCTCTCTGCACTTCAGACCACAGCCTGAGCAACACACAAGACACACGGCACATCAAAACTTGCCAAGAGACCAATTTGTGTAAGTCTTGATTCAACTTGATTTCTATTTTAGATCATTACTTTGATCATTATTTGGCATAATGATCAAGAGGAAGATTTGTGTTAAAAATTGTATGATATACCGCAGATTTCCCTAATTATTCTGATGACATCTTCTCTCTGTTTGATGGGAAAAGGAGATAAGAGACTGGTTATGGATTAAAGTAAAATGTACTTATAGATATATACATATATGGTATAGATATATTTATTATATTTATTTTAAAAACTGCATCATGCACTCACCGTAAGTCCTGGTTCACCCTTTTCCCCAGGTTTCCCCTGTAATTGGAGTCAAATAAGGATGCATCATAAATGTAGTAAAGTATTCGGATCATCTCCACAGTGACACGACGTAAAGCAGTCTATCTCAACTGGTCTGGGTTCCGGACCCTCCATCACCCTTTAATGACAAGCTATGACCCAAACTGTGAAAAAAATCTTCAACTTCTCCAATTGATTTATGAAAAGATGACCAGTAGGTGGCGATACTGGAGAGGGAAATGTTTCCTTCCATTCTCATTGAGCCGCATTTGAATTAAAAACCAAAAAAGTGCATCTTAGGGGCACAAGGTAAATAAAGCACACACATGTGCCATCTTTTGTCCTCAATATAAGAGAATCCATATTTCATGTAATGTTGTCGGTACTTAACGGTTTTATCCCATTCAAAGACTTGTGACCCACTGACCCTGACCCTGACCTTGACCCTGACCCTGACCCTGACCATAACCCTGACCCTGACCCTCACCCTAACAGGTCCGTGACCCACCAGCTGACAATCACTGATGTAAGGGATAGACAGATTGACACACTGGACCTGGTGGTTCCTGTGTGTGTCTCAAAAAATCCAGAGGAATTGAAAATTGCACACGGTCCCTCACTCTCACACACACACACACACACACACACACACACACACACACACACACACACACACACACACACACACACACACACACACAGTGTTACAGTTCTGCCCCTCTCCCTCTCACACACACACTCTGTCACCTCATCATCCAATCACCAGCCACACCCACTCCGCGCAGCTGCACCTCCTCACCTAATCACCAGCCCCTTCATAAACCCCAGTCCCTCCATGACTCCTCTGCCACTTCCTAATGTTCTTCACTTACTTACCAGCGCTCTCCGTTCTGCCTGCTCCATCTCGACCTCTGTCTGTTCCTGACCTGCCTTTGCCTCCTGTCCCTGGTGACCCTGCTTTACGAACCCTGTTTGCTCCTGACTGTTTGCATTACGACCTCAGTAAAGCTTACGAGCCTTCCTCCTTGGTCTGTCTGCTTCGTGTCGCTTTCGGGTCTTGTCACACCCGTTACACATGGGATACTGTGCAACGTGTAGGAAAAACAATTCTCCTTGGATACGTTAATATCAATTCTTACACATACGTACGTACAACTTAAATATGACTATTTGAAAGTCTCTGAACGAACGCTCTAATTATTTAAGGGAATATATATGTAAACTCGTATACGAAGACAACAGTTAAAAGCAATCTCTCTTATGTATACAAAAACTAACGACGTATCAGAATTAATTTTTTTTTAACTCAAAGTGTAATTATCCAGGAGGGTATGAGCATCAGGTTGTAATTTAATGATTATGTTGTAATTTATGATTCATAATGGTTGAATGTTGTATTTTTACAACGGTGGCACGTGTAATGTGAAATAGTCTGCGTTAATGATATTATAGCTCACACTTGATTATATAGTTATACTTCCATTTGCCTTTACAGAGGGGATGAGAATATGTCTTCATGCTGCTGTATTTACCTCTGGTTTGTTTCCGTTGAATGTGTTAAATAGTTAGTCATGCAAACCATGAAGCATTTTGGACATGCTAGCTTACCATTCGTCCAGGAGATCCAGGTTGACCATAGTCTCCTCTGTCTCCTTTCTTCCCCCCGTCTCCGGGAATTCCTCTATCACCCTGTTGTGTTTCACAGAGTAAATGTTGGATGGTAGTCTGAGCCATCACATAGCAACTATTCCTCTAATTGCTACATGGAGCATACGGTGCTAGTTGCACTGTTTGTACCTTCTCCCCAAAAAGGCCGTCCCCTGGTGGTCCCCTGGGTCCCATTGGCCCTTGAAACCCAGGCTCTCCCTGAAAATAAACAGTGACAATTCGGTGACAAGGGGCATCCAAACGAACTTATCAAAAGATAAAACCAAAAATACTGTAAAGTGAAAATCAAGTATTGTCAGCTATTTTCTCTCGCCCACCTTTGGCCCTTGGATGCCCTCTCCTGGAAGCCCCGGAAGGCCTGGTGGACCAGGCTGCCCTATTGACCCCTGAGGATACAAGGCAGGATTTGAAATTGGTGTGAGATCAATATTATTGTGATATGCTGTGGAACAGGTTCCTAAGACTAAATTGTGGCCATTGTCCCCAAACTTCGTATACTCACTCACCTTTGGTCCATAAAGTCCAATTCCTGGAGGACCTGATGGACCAGAGACCCCTGGTATGCCTCGGTCCCCCTGACACACACACACACACACACACACACATTAAGGCAATGCATATGTATGATAACAATACACCCAGTGTTGTAGCTCCCATCAGTCTCAGTAAATATGCTGCTGAGACGTCTGTTCCTGGGGCGGCAGTGGCTCAGTGGTTAGAGCAGTCGCCTTTGGAGGCAAAGGTCACTGGTTTGAATCCCCCTCGGACCCTGCTGCAGTGTCACTGGCCCTGACACTGATACCCCTAATGGCCCTATGAGTACTGGTAGAAATACCCCGTGACCCAGATTACTGTTAAGCGGTTGAAGATGACATGACGTAACGTGACATGACTCTATTCCTGCACTTGACCAGTTGTAGGACAAACACCTCTGTCTCACCTTGGATCCAGGTAGTCCTTTACCATCAGCTCCTGTCTCTCCTTGCACTCCTGGTAATCCAGGCAGTCCCTAATCGAGAACGAGACGTTCACTCGCAATCCTCTATAAAACATTGAGACTTGGTATCATATACCTGTTCCTGTGCCTCTTACCGGTGGCCCTGGGATTCCCTCCCCTTTCGTTCCTGGTGGGCCCACAGGTCCAGGGGTGCCGTTATCACCCTAACATTAAGGCAGGAGAGATATTATTCAGAAACACTGACCTGAAGATGTGTAGAATGTACATTTTATAAAAAAGTAATTCATAAAAAGTCACAGATAATAGGTTTATTGCTCTGCTATTCAATATTCCGATGTAATGGAGCTATTGTGTGTTTGTGCCACCTTTGCTCCAATAATTCCGATTCCAGGTTCTCCTACAGGTCCAGGTTGTCCCACAGGGCCAGGATCTCCCTGTCATGTGGAAAGAGCAAAACAGCCACATTTGTTAATATTAGGTCAAACCCACAGAAAGAATGTGTTAAATGAATATGTTAAAACACTTGAGCCTAGATTCAACATCAAACAATTAGAAGAGAAAGAGCTCAGATGAAGGTGACTCAGATCCATTTGGATTTTGAAAAAGTGATTCTTGAACCACTAATGAACCCCGGGTGATATTGATGAGGAGCAACATGGTCAACATAATTCAGAAAATAATACATTTTGGAAATTTAAAGGTGCAAGTGTGTAAGATTTGGTCAACATCTCTGATCTCTCATGAGCATGCAGGAGGACCGACTGTAGCCCTTGGTTGTCACTGAAGGTAAAAAGATGTTTAGTACATCCACTCTAGGCTATTCCAAAACATGGCGGCCCCCATAGGGAGGACCCACTCCTGATGTAAATATACATTAAAGGGCTCATTATGTAAAAAGCAAGTCATACATTGAGGTGATTATACATTAGTAAAAAAGTCAGCATATAATTGTTTTATAATCCTAATCCTAACCCAAGTGACATGAATTGACAGAAATCGTACACACTGCATCTTTAAAGGTGCAATATGTGAGACTTCTGTCATTTCTATTGGTTAAAAAAAATTGTGACAAAACAATGACATGCAGACAATTTCATAATGACTGAAAAGTATTATTCATTTCCATTACCCTTAAATGAACCCATTAATGTATATTTACATGAGGAGTGGGTCCTGTCTACAGGGGCCGCCATGTTTTTTCAGTAGCTCAGAGTTCTCATATTAAATATCTTTTCAGTTTTAATGACAACCGAGGGCGACCATAGATTCTCCTGCATGTTCAGAAGGGTGAGGGCGAGGTGATGGTTATAACTTGCTGTCATGTTTTTATTGCCATTCAAATCTATCTATTTATCTACTTATCTATCATTCATTCCTTCTCTCTCTCTCTCTCTCTCTCTCTCGATGCTGACGTGTGTGAGTGTGTGTGTGTGCGTGTGTGTCTGTCACCTTTGGTCCTGGAAGGCCGCGCCCAGCAGGTCCAGGTTGGCCCAACATTCCCAAGCTTCCCGGTTCACCCTGAAACACAGAATCAATCGAATGTTAAACATTTCTCATTTAGCCTCTGTACAGCTCCTGTACACATATGTGTGTGTTTTAAAAAAAATAATACAATAATAATATTACCCCCTATTTCTTCCATTTAGTTGTGAACATTGTTGGGTTCCAATTTTAAAGATCCAGCAGTATTAAAGACACACTGATATTAGAGTTGTTGCCCGGTGTTACTGTGAACAGGAGACCATGAGCATTCAGCCCCTGCAAGAGGTCAATATATGGACTATGAACTAACAGTGTTTATGAGTGACCTTAGCTCCAGCTGGGCCAACAGGGCCTGGAGCTCCTGCGAGTCCCCTTGGTCCACGATCACCTCTATCTCCCTGTAGAGGAACACACACACACACACACACACACACACACACAAAGTCAATATTGGTCTTACAAATAAGTTGTATATAACCTACACTTTGCACAGTCAGGATTTCCACCAGGTGATATGAACGTACCTTTTCCCCAGCAATACCTTTCCCAGGTGTTCCTTCTGATCCTCGCAGACCTGGCAACCCCATTTCTCCCTGGATTATACAGCATAGAGTAGTACCACATTTAGTCACCACCCCCCCGCCCAATATGCACAGATGTCTAGTGTATTGACAGTCACACACTCACAATGGGAAGAAGATTCAAAATCCTCTCATCATTTACTGGTCAGAATATTGGAAATGATGACCTTTGACATCCAATCACTCGCTCACCTTGGGCCCAGGAGCTCCATCCTCACCAGGAATACCAGGGATCCCGGCAGTGCCATCAGGACCTTCATCCCCCTGGAAAAACACACATGAATGAAATAAAAACACCTAATGTGTTTGATACAGCTGATCCAATTCAAACATGGATCATTCAATACATGTCTGTTCAACCTTTGGTCCTGGTTCACCAACACCCCTCTTGCCTGGAGGTCCAGGTTCTCCTGGGAAACCCTGGTCACCCTGGGAAAAAAAAATAGAATCACTTACTTAACGTCATCTCACTGAAACAGATGCTATGACTTAACTTGAAAAACATGTGGCCCGTGGGCCAAAACCAGCCCCCCAGAGGATCCAAACCAGCCCGGAAGATGACTTTACAAAGAGTGAAAATTACAGAGGACATTCATTGTAATTTTTCAATTACAAATTTTCGCACACAATGTCAAGTTGGAAAAGTGTTGCTAAAAATGTCTTGCGTAAATGATAAATGTTTAGCCACATACTGTAGAGATGTTGGTTTATTGACTTGCAATTACTATGCCAGGAAGTTCTAAATAAAAGAAAATAATAAATTAAATTAAACTACTTTTTTTTTTATTAATGTTTGAAAACTAGAGTTTTGTTTTGTAGACAATATCAGTCCATTTGAATTGTTACAAACAGTTCCGTTACGCTCAGAAATACAGAAAAACACTCGTTTCAAAAGCACATAGGACTGGAAACGAATGGAGGTGCTCTTCCAAAGTGGGACTTTTATTTTGAAGGCTAACCAAGGGAAGGGAGGCGCTGTGAAAAATAAAAGCATATTTTGGCAAATATTTTCCTAGCTTCACGTATAAAACAGTACTCCTCGTACTTGACTCCATGGGCCACATTGAACAACGGTGTGGGACGTGTGTGGTGTGCGGGCCCTGATGCGCAACTGTGTGGATAAGGACAAACATTTACTCAAGGAACCACACTGCTGATTCACTGTGGGCTATTGTAAAAACATGGCGGCCCCCATAGGGAGGACCACCGAATGTAAATACGAATTAAAGGCCTCTTTTTAGGGTAATGTGAAAAGCAAATCATGCACTAAGGTGATTATACACTCGTAAAAATGTCTATAGATACAGATGATGAAAATTGACCGAAATCTTAAGCACTGCACCTTTAACTGGTGTTTTATCTATTTATTTAGAAATTGATCAATTAACTTGATGATGAATGTGAGATTGTATCATTACTTATTTTAAATTACTTATTTTATTGATGTACATTTATTTGCATCTAATTGGTAAGTATATGCAGCAAATAATCAAATGTACTGACGCCTCGGTGAACACACTCACGTAACACAAAAATACAACGTAAACAAACTACCAATGTACAGGTTTGATGCTTATTAATGTCATGTCCTTGCGACTAACCTTTGGTCCAGCCACACCATATCCTTGAGGTCCCCTCGGTCCAGCAGGCCCTTGGGGGCCCGGATCCCCCTGCAGAAAAGAAAGAAAGTTGCAAAAAGGCCAAAATAACAAATGGACATTCCTGTCATCTTTGCTGTCCTTACCTTTTCTCCTTGTATGCCTGCTCCTGGAAACCCGACCAAACCTGGCAACCCAGGGGCTCCGGTGTTTCCCTGAGGGTGAGAGGTCAGACAGGTCAACCTTTACAGCCTCGCAGGGCTGCAGGACACATGGTCGTGATCACAGACACATTAAACTGTGAACCATACCGTATCACCTTTGTACCCAAACCCTGGAGGTCCACGGCTGCCCTTAGGACCATCGTAGCCTCGGTCGCCCTGTAAACGCGCAGGAGGAGCTCATGAAGAAAGTTACAAGTCAACCACAAGTCATCAAATCAGACTGCAGTTCATTTGGAACTCACCTTGGAACCTGGGACCCCCTCACCAGGAAATCCTGGAGAGCCTTGCATCCCTGGTGGGCCTGGTGGACCCTATAATCATATCAGTAAAGATCTATTAAATAGACAGATATTACATTAGCTCTCCCTTTACAGATTATATAGTAACGCACTTTTCTATTTTCTGTTCCAGTAGTCGCAAAAAATGCTCACCTTTAACACCAAATGGTATTTGGCCACACGCAGTGTGATGACAGTCAAACTAAACGTTCAAAAAATACATTGTGTGTATCGGTAATAAAGTGAATCGTAAAAATTGCAAAAAAGCGCCACATCAGTATAATGGTCGCTCTCAAGGGGTCGGTTTTAATTGTGGGACTAAATGTGATTACTACTCAACATACTGCAAATAACTGTCCTCATATTTGATCATTATTTATCAATCTACTATTTATTTAAGTTACAGATATTGTATATGCATTTCCATACATGTTACACCTGTAAACACGCAATTTTCTAGTTACTACTTAACATATTGTAAAATAACTTCATATTTATCATTTATTCAAGTTACAATATTGTGAAAATGAGTTCATGGGTGATGTATGCTTAAGACATTTGTTTTTAGACAGTCATCTGCCTTTAAGTTCTTGAGGGCCACATGAAATTATCTTTGCGGGCAAAATATGGCCCACAGGCCACAAGTTGGACACACGTGAAAGAGACTGAGAGACTGAAACACAGCTGAAACGAGGTCCTATCCTGTTGATCACATGATCCAAAAAAGAATATGAATGAGAGCTAGATGAACATGATATTCCACAATTAGACAAAATTCTAATATTTTGACCTTGTCCCCCTCCATAATTTCCACCCACAACAACGTTTCATCCAAAAATGATGAAGAAAAATTCGATATCCGCCTTCCATCAAACTGGACGTGACACAAAACAACAAAGACAAGTGGGTGGTAAACTCACGCAGACATGACAAGTGATTAAATATCAAACATGGGTTGATTTTGAATATTTATAACATTAATTTACAAAGTATAATGTATGTAATATTTATAATAAATGTACATTATAGGCTGTGATTACAGCACTCAGGTAAGGGTTATGTTAAATCATGTCTATAGCAGTGGTTTCACTCACCAGCATTCCTGGTTTACCCACACCCACTGGCCCAGTTGGGCCTGGTCTTCCTTGAATCCCCTTGTCACCCTGAAAACAATAAAGTGCTCACATTAAGTTATAATGTTGATAAGAACACAATCCGCGTTTAATCCGGTTGCTTCAATAGAATATACCTTGATACCAGGAAACCCGATGCCATTGTCTCCTGGAGGACCAGGAGCACCTGCTGGTCCTTGTTCACCCTGTAAAGTAAAAGGGAAATTGAACTTGGCCTTATCTTTAAACTGTGACCTTCATTGAGTCACTTCCATGCCGTCTTACTTTAGAGCCGGGTGACCCCTCCGAACCCTGGTCCCCAAGTTCTCCAGTGGCTCCCTGACACAGTGGCATGTGAAGAGAGAGAGTCAACGTGTATTTTCAGAGGAAAATACTTGAAAATATGAAAATGAACCATGGAAATAAAAAGAATATTGAGAGTGACTTTCTTCCCCACAACACAAAGACGAGAGACGGAATCCCTGCGGTGGGATCTCAGTGTTTCTATCACAGTAATTATACTCTGCGATTTACTGGTTGAAGTTGTTATTTATGATCAATTATTTATTAAACGAGCAGCAAATAGACAATACGAGTGATGATGTGATAAAGGTTACAGAAATACATTATTTTATATTCCATATTGAAACAAACCCAACGTGCAATCAACCCATTCAATACGTGCATACTAGGAAAAACATAGTGAGCACACACACACACACACACACACATACACACACACACACTCGAGTCACTTTAACCACTACAATATTCATATGTGAATGAATACATGTATATACATATACACTCTACCATTCTCAAAAGAAGGAACTGGTGTTTCCACTCCCTCCCCACTTTACTGTGTACATTTATATTGAATACTTAGTTTTTATTTGTGTGTAGTTTAATACTTAAAACTTGTAATGCCGCAGTTGCTTGAATTCATGGTCATCAGCACGTGTAGCTGTAACCTTTAGTCGCTTCTTGGGCACTGCCTTTTGCCTTTTTTACAAAGTGAAAATAAAGCTAGAGCATCAGAAGTATGAGCCTGCTGACTTACTTCCATGTTTTCTGACTCAGTATCTTGCCCATGGGCACTTTGGTACAAGGATGAAACCGCAAATCATCGGCTCACTCGAAGACCTGTTCTAGTCATTCCCCTCTCAGCTGATAAACGCCCGACTCATGTCACGTCATCTTCGACCACTAATCCAGTAACCTGGATTACGGGGTATTTGTACCATTTGTACCATTGGGCCATTTGAGGTATCAGTGTCAGGGCCAGTGACACTGCAGCAGCGTCCAAGTGGGATTCGAACCAGTGACCTATAAAATTTGATCATTTACAGAGCTGGAGCATCACATGGGAACTAGAGTGGGTTTTTGAAAAAAAAAAGCCAAAGAAATTATGGGACTCTGACAAAGGCTGCTGTTATTCTACCGATGCTGAAGGGGGCAACAAGCGTTTAAGGAGAGAGGGAATGGATAGCATGTGCCCAAAACCTAATCCACTGGAACAAAGTTGGCTAAAAGACCCCAACCAGTGCATTCCCTACTATAGAAAGGCAACATTAGGAGGGGGATAAAACCTAATCCACAGCTCACATTCCATAAGTGCAGAGCAGGAGATGGATTTGGTGTGTGTGGTTTCCAGCGGCGCACTGATTGTTGGAGTGTGGATATGAAGGAGGGCACACAGGAATATCTTACGTCAACTCAACCTTATTTTGACCTGATAACGTGACTGAACCAAAGCTGTGCTGCAAGATGGTGAAAGCGGGTCCTCTCTGTGGGGGCCGCCATGTTTTTTACGGAATGGATGCCCAGAATGGACATACTAAACATCTTTTAGAGTTTGAATGACAACTGAAGTCTACCATGGGTTCTCAGAAGGGTGAGGGTGAGGTGATGGATACAACATTCAACTTCACCACTAGAGGTCACCAAATCTTAGACACTACACATTTAACCCAATGCTGTCAAGGAGTATCACCCAAACAGACATTGATGATTATTACTGATTAATGGTCCTAATATCTTGCTGAATCCAGACTGAGGGCAGGGTGGCAAATCTTCTTCAGGGTTAAAGGTGCAGTGTGTACGATTCGGTGACCTCTATTGGTGAAGTTGCGTGTTGTTTCCATCAATTCGCCCTTATTCCTCCGAGCATTCAAGAGAACCTACGGTAGCCCTCAGTTGTCATAAAAACATAAAATATGTTTAGTATGTCCACTCTGGGCTACTGTAAAAACATGGTGGCCCCTGTAGAGAGGACCCACTCCTCATGTAGATATACATTCATGGACTCATTTAAAGGTAATGTGGAAAAAATAATACATTTTAGGTGATTATGAAAAAAAAATTGTTTTGTTGCCTATTTTCTAATATCAACAGAGATGACAAAGATGACCGAAATCCTACACATTACACCTTCAAACTAAGCCAAATTAATTCAATTGTATTTTGATTGCACCAAATCCACTATACATCGACCCAATGTGCTTTAAAAGGTCAAGAACTTGATTTACAGGCCACTGTGGAGACGGAATGCCTCCTTACTAACCGGAGGGAACCTCTAGCAGAACCAGACTTGGCAGCAGCTAGTGACTATTTTATTACCTGTAAACTGTTTATTATCTGAATCATTTCAATAGATAAAAAGGAAAAGTAGTCGACTTGAAAAACATGCATTTTCAAAACGCTTGCCAATCAGCAGCTGTGTGTGCTACGAAAAGAGAGCAAAATAATGTATTATGGTGCTTCATAGTGTTTAGTGCATTGACTGCCCCCTGTAGGATGCATGTGACATACGACTTTGATTACTAAATTAAAGTAGTTGCCGACCACTTTGGTTGGTTCATATAACTGTTGTTGTATCCCTCGCGTGATCAACCATCTTCTTTTATCATCAGTGTCTTTCATGTAAATGTTGGTTCCAGTTGTAAAAAAGTGTTTTACAGTATTGGGTTCGCATCTCGTCCATTTATAGATCCATGTTTGTATGTATGTAGCCTTCCTTGCATTATAAGGTTCATGCGGTAACTATGCATGTGACCTTTATATTTCAATCCTGGCCGTATTAAGTTTTTTATCAATAAACTATCCATGTATAGATCACGAAATGTACCTGCTCTCCAGCTGGACCTTGGGGGCCAGGAGGTCCTTGTGCTCCCTAAAGACAAACACATCATAATTACATTTCAGGATACATTCAGACCCATCACCCAGTCAATGATTAAATACTTGAAAATAGATGAATAAATGGATATACTTTTTCTCCCTTTGTACCTGGGGCACCACACTCCCCTTGTTCCCCCTGGAAAAAAAAGTATCATAGTACAGGAGAAGTACAGGAGGAAAGTCTTTGTAATGTTTATAGTGAACTAAATCACGCTGATGATACAATATAGTACAATATACATACCTTTCCCCCTTTACTGCCGGGCCGGCCCTATAAAAAGGGGAAGAGAAACAAACACAAAAGCTACTTCAACTTCTGCTTTGCTTATTTATTCATTTTCATATTGCTACATGTCGGACAATGGTAAAACGCACTGTTGGAGAAATGTAGGCAACCACGATAGAATCATAAAGAGACTCCATGGAATAAACCTGCATTATGATCTCTTTGTGCCCACTGTTAGCGGCACCATTTACTCATATTGGATTTTTAAAATATGGATGAATCAATTCCTATTTGCAATTACTCACTTAGCATTATGGAGTTTTGTGGATTTTAATAATTCAGAGCAGTGCCTGTATGCTTTTACTCCCAATTAGCTGCATTTTAATAAAAAAAAAGTGCATCAAGGTAATAAATGCATGCATTTCAATGAATCACAGCACAGTTGCAGAGCCTTATATGCCCTTAATAACCAGGCTGACGCTGGGAACATTACAACCGTGGGTCTGAAACCTGGAAAAACAGCCGAGTCGGTCCTGCTGACAATCAAAAGGGTTTGATGCTTGAACAAACGTTTTTTTGTGTTTTCAGACTGTTCAGAGGCTTTGCTGACAATCTGAGAAAATCACACAGGAGTCTAATGAGACACAGCTTCGTGTTTATCACAACCATGATGGAGAGGGGCGGCGGGCGGCGGGGGGGGGGGGGGGGGGGGGGGGGGGGGGGGGGGGGTCACTCTCTGTCTCTCCTTCCAAGTGCACTTGGTCGGCCGTGACACGAGTGCACTCGCTGCGTTATGTGGTGAAATGAGACGACCCGAGGTTTCAATCTTCTCACGCCACGAATCGGTGTTTCAAACGAGCCAGTCGCTCTCCGCCTCCGTGTTTTTCGCTCCGCCCACGAGCTCCGTGTTTGTTTTTTTGCGCCGGGGGGACGCGCAGTGCATTCTGGGAGATGGTAGACAGCGAAAGTCCACATCGATCCACACTTCGTTTTCTGGAGTGCGCATTTCGAGTGTCCTGTGAAATGAGGCGGACAGTCGCGCGACTGTGAGGTCGGCGCTCTCCACATGCGCACTTCCAAGTCCGCGGTGCCTGAAGTGAGACGCGGCCGAAAGCGGCAGAGAGGAAACGGTAACGTTGAATTTCCTGCTCCGGTTTCACGTGGACGAGGTGAATCAACGCGGCCTCCTCTGACTCCTCACGTCTCGGACCACACGAAGACTCCTCCTGACAGAACCACGCCGCGGGGCTGGCACTGCATCATGGGATCCCACGGAGAGGATGGAAATCAGGTCAAACTCGCCACCTTTATGCATCTGCTCCATTTGGACTGTGAGGTTGATCAGGCCTCTCTCCTCTCAGCCCGGCGCACACATCCAATCCTGCACCGTGTCCTGAACTCCATAACCCGCCGGGGCCACGTTGGAATATCATATTAAGTTATATAAAACAATACCTGAGAAGAATTACACAGGCGCGTAATCCAAAAAGTGCATGATTGAAAAGGGATTAGTGGGGGTGGAGGGAGAAGGGGGGGGGGGCCGGGGGG
>JAFBJT010106093.1:106191-116632 GCA_016785325.1 Chascanopsetta lugubris | reverse complement strand
GCCGAATATGATAAACATTTATTGAAGACATTAAACAGAACGTTTTTCAAGCATGTATATCAATAAATCAAAAAGGAGTATTCCAGAGTAAATAAACTTAAACTTTAAATAACTTAAAATATTTTGCTCTCCAAATAAATATCTGCTGTCAAAATTAGACAAATTCAAATTATGAACATGCTGCACAAAATCAGAAAAAATAATAAATAATTGTCCTTTTCTGCAGATTTGAAACAAAAACAACAAATTTAACAACAAATTAAAAAAATCTGTTTTCTTTGTTCTTATGCCATTTTGTCAGAGCAGGATGCTTGACATCTTTTCTTGGCAACAAGTTCATTTAGGTTTGGTGAAAGGTTCTGTGTTGTGGAGATTCTCAGGATGGACTGTAGGTGTACATCAGTGAGGCGACTCCTGTGTGCAGTTTTGTTTACCCTCAACACCAAGAACAGCTTCTCACACAGATATGTGCTACCAAACATGCACAAGGTTTGAGCCACATGTAGACGGAGCTGGGGCATCGTTTCAGGGATGAAGCGAATAAACTGTGCGGGCCCTGCAGTTTCGTACTTTGCCTTTAGACTCCCATTACACTGCAGCTCTATCAGCTCCATCTGAATATATGCTGGAGCAATTTCCACATCAACGGCAAATGGGTTGCAAAGCAGGTCGAAATTCATTTTTTGTGCTTCAAAGTCACCAAAGCGCTGTGGAAACTCAGTGTGAAGTGCGCTCAGTTTATCGGTAAACTGAGCATTTGGGAACACCGTTGTGCCTGTACTCTCCCTCGGTAAATGGCTGGGCTGATTTGGCGATCTCCTCTGCGACAATATAACTTGCTTTCACAGCAGCTTCACTGCTCATCCGATCATCTGATCTCCAGAGATCAGATGAATGAGGTTAAACAGTGTTTCATTCACCAGGTTACCCTTACAGCTGTTGCTAAGCAACGCAGCTGCGTACAAGACCAAAGACCACTCGTATCGCTTAACTTACCAGTCAAATATTCTATCAAATAAAATGAGTTTTAAAGTTTCCATGTTTTTTCTTAGGTCTTTGGCTGAATTGAGGCTAAAGATAAACTTGTGGGATAAATCCTAGAATGTGGGCTGCGAGGCGTCCACCTCGTGAAGCCGGCGGCGGCCCGGGGCTGAAGTGATTATTTGTTGACCACATTTGTTGTGCACTTTGATTCGGAACAGTCTGGTTGTGTCGGCAAGATGGTTTATGAGGGCGGCTGATTGGTTTGTGTTGCCTGAGCTCAGACACAGCTACTGTCTTTGTTTTCAGTGTAGCCAAGTTTCAGCGTTTAATCTCTGCTGCTATTTCACAGCAACATATATACGTTTATTAACACAAGTTAATCACGTTAATCATCAGTCCTAAAGGGTTAAGTTTGATTAAGCTAAACTGAACATTTATGTTAACTTGGCGCATTTCTAATGAGGAATTATATTTTCTAGATATCAGGTCCGTTTGCAAAGCAAATGTATTCCACACAAACCGAGGCCCAGCTATGAGATGCCTCCTCTCGATTGGTGAAATCTAATTTCCGTAGGTGGCAGGTATCACCCTCCCCTGCATTGTGCTCCATCAGTGGCTGTCATATCCCGTCGCAATGTGAGTTTGAAGTGGAGCTGACAGCCCCCACTGTGTTTGTGATAGAAGCAGGGAGGCAGCTGCATCTCTCTCTGGATGCTGATTGACACTTTGCAGACGCTTCGTGCCAGAACTTTTCCCGTTAGTTCTCCGCCGTTCAATGTTTCTGCTGAACAAGCCACGGGTAATTTTACTGCTTGTCTGATGCATTTAGATATTGAGCCACTCACATGTTGTCTGGAGAGGTGGGGGGGGGGTCTCTGTGCACATAGGTTTCCCAGACCTCACCCTTCTTGATTTAAATGTCAACTGTTATCATGGAGTCAGTGTTGCGCTGTCCAGTCTTCACCTTAATCAGGGATGAGACTGACAGGAACCTTATCTCTGCTCTGACAACGAATAAATTCAGAGCTCATTCAGCTCAGGGTCCTTATGGAAAAATACAAATGATTTCTTCCAAAATATGGTGTAAAATGTTATATTTTGAATGACTGAGGTTAAACTCTCCTGATCAGAGTTCTTTTTTCTTTCCATCCTCTTCTCATTCTCATCATCTTCCCACCTAATCCACCTCCACTCCTCCACTCCTAACCTGCCCGGTTACCCGTTTCCCTCACCTTTTTTTCACCCCCTGCGTTATTTTTCTTTTCTTCTCCAGAAATTCACAAGAACGTGATCGCTCCCCTGGAGGGCGAGGCCAAAGAGCACGTGCTGCACCAGAAGCACACGGAGCTGAAGCTGAAGATGAGAGACCTCAACCAGGGCTTCGAGCGCCTCCGCAAGCTCAGCCACGAGGGCTTCACAGAGGACAGCGGTGAGGGAGACCAGGCACAGACAGACACACAGACCTCACCTCGCTCCCACTTTGCTCTCTGCCTCTTCAGCTTATTGATCGTATTTGTTTTGTCAACTTGAAGTCTTTTTCAGACATGTGTGCAGAGATCACATGTTTCTGTTTGACAGCACATTGACACAAGTATTCTTTCGCAGAGGGAGGGGCAGGAGCTCTGCAGAGCATGGTTTCAGGTAGAGAATGAAAGGAAGCGGGAGTGACGGACAGTATGAGGGAGGGATAGTGTTTTCTGAACATCTGAGATGAAATTGTGATTCCAAAACTCAGCCAAAAGCATGACAAGTGTCCACAAGTGTCTGTGACACAGCTGCTTTGACTCAAAGTTACTGCAGTTAAGAAGTGCGTATTGTTTTAGCTCTGTAGGTTTCACTGGGAGTATGATGGGGAGTTTAGATGAGGATGATGCTCCTTCTGCTGATTCATTCTGCTTTACTCCCCCTCCACTCCCTCTCCTCCAGGTTGTTTCACAGTGCAGCTGCAGTGTTAATCCCTCTCTCTCATCCACTTTTGTTATTATTGCTGTGAAGTCGTGGGAGAAAGTCGAGCAGAGATGAGATATTTTTCTTCTGATTGGTCCTGAGTGTACCCACCAAACGACGGAGCAGCACGGACAGCTTGTTGTTGTGATTGTATCTTAGGAAACATCTGCTGTCTGTGACTGCTCCTCTTCAAAGCTGCCTCACTCCCTCTCAGCTGAACGAGTATTGGTGAGGCTCCAAGCTGTCTCCTCCCATTGTTTATCTCCTCATCTTTTCTATCTGTCTCTCTTTCCTCCGCAGAGTTTCGGGAGCCGCGTGTGATTGAGTTGTGGGAAGCTGCCAAGAGAGCCAACCTCACCATGGATGAGCTGGACTCCCTCAAGGTGGTTCCCTTTAAATCCTCCCGTGGCCCATCGTCGAACATCATTCTTTTTGTTTTCATCCGACAGTCGAGCTCTTTGAAACTTTTAAGTCAAGTGCTCATTTTGTAACGCGCTATTAAGTTTTTTTTTAGAGTAAATGTGGTGGCTGAGTACTACTTACATATGGTGAGCCATAAAGCCCAGAGTGCACCATATTATGATTCCATTTTATGCACAACACATCTGAGTATTCTACTCTGCCGACTCTCAGCATGCTCCTTTCACCCTTTGTCCCATGGGCAGATGAAAGTGGCGAACACCTCAATTTAAATTTAAAATTTTTCAAAGACTCCAGAGATCAGATGCATAACAGGGGATCACAGCATTATGAGGGCATTCCGTGTGACATTTTCTATCAAGTCTCTATGTAAGATGCATATCGGATCCCCTGTGCTGCAGAGCATGTAATTGAGGGTGAACTACACTCACAACCCTTTGTGTTCCCTTCCCCATGTCATTTAGGAGGAGCTCCGGCACTTTGAGACCAAAGTGGAGAAGCACAGCCATTACCAGGAGCAGTTGGAGCTGTCGCACCAGAAGCTGCGACACGTAGAGGCTTTGGGAGACAAGGAGCACATCAAGAGGAACCAGGAGAAGTACAACACCATCGCCGAGAAGACCAGGGAGATGGGCTACAAGGTAAAGGTTTGCTTTTACTTCACCACAACACTACAGACTGCATCATTCCCTAGCTGTCAAAATGAATATGTTGTGAAATGGGAACAGAAGCAAAGAGCTGAGAGGATGTAGTAAAAAAGGAAATGGAGGGACAAAGGTTTACAACACTTCTTATTGTTAGGGTTCAATGTAGAGTAATAACCCCATAATGTGCTTTGCTCAAACTTCAAGCAGAAAAATCCAATCATAAATGGTGTTTAACACTTAGGAGCTCTTATTATCGATAAAACCACAAATCAAATTGATTTCCATCAATTTGTTTCCAAACTCCATCAAATTGATGGAGTTTTCATCTGCCCATGGGACAAAGGGTGAAAGGAGCATGCTGAGTCGGCAGAGTAGAATACTCAGATGTGTTATATATGATAAAGCTGAGCTGGTAGATTATCATCGTATATTCAAATATTTCTAGGTCATTATTATTGATGGAGTTTTCAACCCAGCACCAATTATCTATACTACTTTTCCAGCAAGTGTCACAGGGGGCGCTGTATCCAATCCCACTTGACACTGAGTGGGAGAGAATGGTTGTCAGTTTATTTCAGTTTATACAGACACAGAAAATTGTAGTTTCACATTAACACCTGTGCCCAACGTAGAGTTAAATTAAATTAACTTGAAATACACACAGAACTGGAATGGTGTAGTCCTCTGTGCTATATTAATACATTTGTGGTTAATGCTAAATATATATTTTCATTGTCAGACATGTTTAAAGTGACATCTGTTTTTTGAAGTAGAGGTTTAATGAAGTACTTCCACATAGTAAATATATGCATATAGTGCACAGCTCTGACCTCTAGTGTGTTGAGAAGACCACTGAAAAAATTAACTATGCATGTTTCTTTTTAAATAAGTTAGTTAACAAGCTGTACTAACATTTTAAGTGTGTAGGATGTCCTTTAAAAACTTAATATGATACCCATGCAAAGATAATCCCACTCAGTCATTTTAAAAGAGCCACTGGAAGTGCGTGTGGTGTTGTCTAAATGCAGATGCACTGCTCTCTGCCTGAATCTTCTCATGTTATTGGTTTGTTGTTTATGGGACAGTGAGTAAATGCCAGCTTAAGTAGCTTGTTAAAGAATAAGCATTTCTACCTCAGATATAATGTTCCAAAATGCAACTGGCAGTGTAACGTGATAGATTGATAGATACATGAGCTGAACTACAGATTGACAGGAATGTCTTTGTGTTTTTTGTGTATTTGAATAACAATTAAAGGACTTTTGCCATTGACAGTACATTATCTGTCTCTTTCAGATGAAGAAACACATGCAGGACTTGTCCAACAAGATTTCTCAGCAGGGACTCGAGCACAACGAGCTGTGAGCTGCTGGGATCACCATTGGTGGATGAACTGAAGTCATCTCCCCTGTGACCATGTGAGCAACATTTCCCTCAACCACTGTACAGAGGAGCCTGTTTTTGGAGGCTTTCTACTTTTTCTAGTCGTTGACTTTACAAATCACTGAGTGAATGAATGAATTTGTTTGTACATACTGTGCATATGAGAGAATGCGTATGAATCAACTACCAGGTGAGAGTGTCAGTCAAGGTACAGATTAAATCAATTTGAGTTTATGTACTAGTCTGCAGAGAGTGACGAGCAGGTGTAGAAGAAATAGTATTACAAACTGAAATTGTGGCTCTACTCCAACAAAGCTAAATTCAGTGTGGGTGCGTGTGGAGACGGACAGTGGCCGTTGAGTCAGACTTAACCAGATGATGAATCAGACATGATTGAGGTCCTGGTGGGCAGCCAACCACCTGCATCTCAAGACATATTGGCACGTTGGAGCCCAGACCATTTATTTACACCCCCTCTTTACCATGGCTCCTCAAGTCATAAGAACTAAATCACACAAGCTGTTACAAATGTAGTGACTCATGCTTCAGTCTGCCGAAGTGTTGTGACGTTGCCGCTATTGTGCGATCAATATCGAATGAGGAGTGGTTTTGAAATTCAAGTCACTGAAACACTGAGACCTGAAAATGTAACAGCAATCTTTAATGTTCAGTAGGGTACCGGTGCCAACATCATACAAACAATATTATAATAGTTTAAAAATATAATTTGATATATTTTTTGGCCTAAGTGAAAGCAGCTTCTATTTACAAAAACAGTCGTGTAGAGATGTCAACAAACTTAAAAAAACAAAACGTGCCTCATCTTCATGTTTCCTCCTCAGACACAGTGGTGAAAAACTGCCTCCATAAATATAAATGACCCTCAAATATTGGGCAATTTGTCCTGATGATAACAAGGAGGTGCGCAACTGAAGCGCACACACACACACACTGTGCTTTTCCATTCATCAGTTCCTGCCCTCTCGCAGACCAGAAGCAGAGACATTGATTACAGTGATGAATAATGTTACCGGCTGACTGATTACCTCAGTCATCTCCTGCTTAGGCCACATGGGCCTGGATTAATGTCATTTGCACCCGAGTTATAACTCTGAGCTGCTTATTTCAAGCGAATGCTTTTAGACCCTGATGTGGAATGATTGCCGGGCGAGCAGGGACTCTGAGCAGCTGATTGGACGGTGTCAGTGCAATAAGAAGATGGGTCTTGATCTCATTATCTGATCCAAACCTGTGATAAACAGTATGAATTCAAACAATGGCAGTCGCTCACCCACTGTGAAAGATAGGAAACAATAAACACAGCCACACTCAGACAGTAGGACGACGTTAGAAACTCTCTAGAATTTGAAATTATCCTCAGCAAATGACATCTGACAGGCTAATTAGCTTGTTACACAATCAGCATTTCTCCTCGACTAGTGTAGCTAGCAGTGTACGCTGCACACACAACTCCTTTAAAATGATACAGCAGCATGTCCTGAGAGAAAATGTTGAAATAGTGAGAAGGAGGTTCCTCCATCAAGAGTATATTGAAGTGACATGCAGCCATTAAACAGTTAAAGTGAAAAAGTGTCAACTCTAAATATATATATCAGAAACAACAGCATATATATAAAACCCATCCATCATGGCAGCTGCTTTTAAAAACACCACCGCCAGACATGTCCTGGTGTCTCCTTCATATTGGAATGGACTGTTTGCAGGAATTTCAGTTTACTGGCACAACTGTGAGTGTGTGTGTGTTTAAGAGTGATGATTAAGTGCACGAAGCTTATTCAGTGAGTGAGTATGAGAGAGAGAGTGATGAGAAAGTTTGTCAAAGTGTCACTACCCTCAGTGTTGGTGGCCTGGACGCCTGTCCTCCAGCTGAGTCAGCCTGTCCTCCATGCTCTGGACATGCTCCGCCCCCACTCTCTGAGCCGTTCCCATGGCAGCAGTGTTGAGGTGGGCGTTCCTGAGTGAGCCCTCTTCTGGTCGGGAGAGAAGAAAAAACTTTTGTCGACGTCTCTGCTGATTTTCACGTGTCCTCTCACCTGCTACGTAATATGTTTACTTTTACACCATAGATTTGATTTTCGTTTGAAGCTTGAATGTTGATTTTAATTTGCTAGTTCACACCTGAGAAGTTTAATGCATTTAAATGGTTATGAATTCTGAGTCGCTGAATTAAATTGCTTCATTTCCATTCCCCCCCAAAAATGTCTTCATTACACCACATCAATCAGGCTCTAAAGTAGCAATAAAAAATACAACTCGCGTCTGTTTTCTATGAATAAATTTTCTCTCCCTGTTCATTAAGTGTCGTGATCACTTCTAGTATCTAGTCACTGCAAAAAAAAAAAGCTTTTCATTTCCACACACTTGTTTTTTTTTTTTAAAGCTCACAAAAGAGATGGATGTCAGTGGGGATATGAGCAGCTGTTGAAGGATCCCACCAGGAAAACTGCTATTTGTGTGTCTTAGTCTTTGGTGGATGAAGCGATGTAACGCCCTCGTCACGGAAGAGAGTGTGAAGTTTAAGACCAACCCGGTCAGTGTGGGTTGAGTGTTGTGGGTCAGCAGAGGTGAAGTGGTACCTGTGACATCATGGTGCAGACTGGAGACAGGAGCTGAGTCGCTCTCCTGCAGCTCTGACCCTCGGGGAGGTGTGGTCTGCAGGGCACTAATGGGGATGTTGACATAATGAACTGTCCTGTCACTATGGAGTCCAGAGTCCAGGGTCAGTGATGGAGGAGCTTCCTGGGGGGGCTGGACCAAACCTGGAGGAAGAAACGTCAACACGTAGATTGTCAATATGTATCACATATATATTTAATTAACAGAAAGAAAAAACTCAAGACAGTTTACAAATCAGAGATAATATCGTTCTCGTACCACAGGCTGATGGTGGCTTCGGTGTGATGGGCGGAGGAAGAGGCAAAGAGGGCGGCGGCTTCTTTAGACTGACGTCATGCTCCTCCCTCACACACAGATGAACATCTGACAACAGGTTTTATTCAGCACGTTAGTATTCAACACTTTCACTTCAGCCCACTTTGTGTCAGTCACACCACAGAGCTGAAACAGCGTGGTGACAACATAAGAAGAACGTTCTCAGTTTAAGTACCAGTGGGGTTAAGCAACATCTAGTGGTGAAATTTCAGATTGCAATCCTTAAGATCACCCACTTTTGATGTAGATATAAAAACTAGAGAACTTGACTTCACAGATGGAAACAGCTCTGTGAATACGTGTGTGTATTATTAGCGGCAAATCTTATTTAGAAAATACATTTCAAGCCAACATTAGTGAATGTTGTTAGTGTATCATCGAACCAGTGGATCAGTGGTTCTCAACCTTTTTCACTCACACTCCTGAGGGCAGCGCACATGACCCATTAGAGGCATGATGCAGTCGGATTAGTTTACTTTCCCTAGAGGCAGCCACAACCTCTTCTCTGACCCCAACAACATGAAAACGTGAAAACAGTCATTTAGAAATAAGAAGTGATGACTTCTATGATTTATACTCTTATATTTGTACTTTTTTATAGAGTTAATTACTCTACTTTCTACTCCACAACTATTTCATGACCCCTACTAATTGACCTAGGACCCTTGTTAGGGCCCCGGATTGAGAACCACTGCAGTATATCACCTCCAATAGCTACCACGACACAGCAGTTCCTACAGTGTGATACATGGGGGCAGTCCATTTTGTTAAAGCACTGACTCATCACACACGGTGACTGCAAGTCAATATTTTTTAAACCAATACACACCTGAAAATATGATTCTAGGTCTTAGGATTAATTCTAGAGGACACACTTTGTCATGGGCATGTCACAGCTGCAGGTGGAGGCTATCTACTAAACATTGTTTTAGTAAATAGTTACACTTTTGTGTATGTGCCTTTAATTTCTGCACACACAAGTACAAACCTAAAGGGTCAGATGAGGTCAGAGGTCAAACCCCATTATGAGAATTCAATTTTGCTGCAGCTCAGTCTGAGGATTTTACTTAAATATGGTTGTTTCATTTCTGTAATAAACCTGTTGACCCTCATGTCTTTTATCATTACTCACACCTCACCACCTGGAGACAGACCATCACTATATATATCGTATACAGGCTGACAGTATTATGATATTCTATACAACCTATCAAACATTTATGTTGGAATACTGTCCAACAAATGGAGTACAGACTTAACCAACTTGTTGTGTAGTAGACAGTATAGATATTTAAAGACACACACACACACACACATACCATGTGTATCTGCAGGCGAGACGACAGATTGCGGTGAGGTGGCAGCCTGCAAAATAGATGACAACAAAACAAGATTGAATCTCTTATCCTCTGTAGAATTTATCTCAAAACTTGTGAAGACGATTCACTTCTATCATTTAAACGTTTCAACCCTTTATCCGTAAAAAAAAAAAACAGTGGCGCCATTTTTTATTTTTACAGCTCCTGTGAGACACCAGCAAACGGAGACATCTCACCTGAGTCAAGCACCTCTCCCTCACCCAGCGCCACTGCTCCGGGGTGATGTAGTTGTCTGGATGTTGGCTGCCCTGTGGGCGAGAGGAGAGGTCAGCGTTAACACCGAGGCACGTCCAGGACCGGAGATAAGATCGGTGCGACTGAGGCCCGTTAGAGGGGGATTGATGAGGGGAAGGTGGGACTGGAGGCAGAGGGGCAAGGAGGGGAAGAGAGGAGGGTGATGGGGAAGACGAAGTGACGACCGCCTCCGACCTGAAAAATCTCTCCGACGCCTTGTCCCCATTTACCACTTCCCCCCCAGAACACGGTCGACTATCTGTCGCACCATGTGATGCAGGAAACAGGAGCCCACATGGAGGTGGAGTGGTTCCCCTGCTCAGTGATCTGCTGACTCAGGACTGATGAGTAAAGAAAAGCCGTCCTGCTCTCGGAGGGTTTCTGTCCGTTTCATTGCTACTCATTAACTTTCTCACTCCCTGTTCGCTCTTTAGCTCCTCCATTACCAGCACACACACACACACACACACACACACACAGATGTGAGACACATCC
>JAFBJT010106093.1:69744-95218 GCA_016785325.1 Chascanopsetta lugubris | reverse complement strand
AAAGGGAGGAGAATGAAAATGTTGCGGAGTGCACCAGAGAGCCTGTCACGGCTGATGAGGGGGCAAATTGTCCAAAGACAAGAAAGTGTCTGTCTTTGATGGACTTTTTTCTCTCTCTCTGTCTCTCTAACAGCTTCACTGACTCACACTCACAGCTATTTTTTTTTTTTTTTGGCAAAACATTGTTGAGGTTTTAAAAATAATCAGGGAAAAACAACCCCATAACTTTGAACGAGTATACTGTGTCCTATGAAAAGTCATTCAGCCATATGCTACTTTGTGGGGGGAAAATGACAGAG
Organism: Chascanopsetta lugubris; assembly: GCA_016785325.1. NCBI lineage: Eukaryota > Metazoa > Chordata > Actinopteri > Pleuronectiformes > Bothidae > Chascanopsetta > Chascanopsetta lugubris. The sequence goes on along the minus strand of JAFBJT010106093.1, from coordinate 94,919 downwards.
CGGCACCATTTTCGCGACAAACAACAGCTGGCCGTGCATACATAAAGGTCTTGGCATCCAGTCGGCGTGTTCTGGAGAGACGGATGGCGACAGTAAATCTTTCAAACCTCTTATGGAGGAAATTTGAAAATTCACCTTCAAAGATCAACCTTGCAGAGCAGAGAACTCGGACTTATCGCGAGGGGGTGGTGCCGAAACAGCTGATATGCACAGGTGACCGCCGTCAAAGGCTGCGTCTGACCCGGCTTTGTGGCGCCAAGGAACTCCATTTGGGTGATGTATCAAGGAGAGAGGGCGGAGGCAGAGAGTGAGGCACAATAGAAGGAGAGCTGACTGACAGCAAGACAGAACTGGGATAAGTGAAGTGTGGTGGTGGTGGTGGTGGTGGTGGTGGTGGAGGAGGAGGAGGAGGAGAGGGAGGGGTGGGCTTCAAAACGTGCGATAGCAGCTCAGGGTCATAGGTAGCATCCGTCACTAAAGGACAGGTGGGCTGCGGTGGGCTTCGACCAATTGGAGGAGGAGCAGGCTAACCTCCCCTGCCCCCCCCACCCCATCCCCCCACCCCCCCATGCTCTGGTAATTCTCTCAAATGTCACATCAAAATGGATCTTATTTAGCTGGGTAGAAAGAACCTGACTCTCCATTGCAGATGTGGGTGGACCTGTGGTGGGCTGCACCTGAACTCCAAAACACAGCCGCACGGGAAAGAAACCGGAATCATCTGCCAAACATTTATTTAGGAGGAAAAAAAAGACGAGAAAAATCGCAGCTATGGATCAAAGATGGAAAAAAAAGGAGAGGATTCTTTAATGCTGTGGCCAAAGGCGGCATGCTTTTCCATTGACACGGGGTGCAACGCTGCCGTCTCCACCACATTTCCTATTCTTATTCATTAGGGAGAATTGTATAAATAAATAAAATATGTTGTCTCGTAGTCACTCATCCCCCTCAAGGGAATATGGAAGCCCCAGTAATCACATATGGCACAATAGCTCGCCCGTAATCCCCTTTATTTTTATTTTCATGATGTCACTCTCTTTAAGCCCCTTGCTTTATGAGTCGCAAACAGAGTGGAGAGGGGAGGAGAGGAAAAAGTGAGGGAGGGAGGGAGGGGTGAAAACAAATGATGTGGATCCCTCATTGTTCTTTCTCTATGCCCTCATTCCAGTCAGGGTAATAAGAGAACATTGTGATTTACTGTCAGTGAAGCGCAAGAGTGCATCAGAGAGAATCCACTGCGGCAGGGGCCATTAAAATAGATTTAACTTCCCACAGTATTAGGCCAGATGTCTACACTTCTATTATATTTCAATCAGCCATGACCTTGGTCTCCACATGATGAGTAAGATCACTCGCAGAGAGGGAGGGAGAGAAAAAAAAATGCATGGCGGGGAAAAACCGATAGAAATATCCAAACGGCTCGGTCCGACTTAATTCCTTGCCGCTGCGTCGTGCGGCGTTTACAGCGAGAGAGACTGAAATAGAGCTAAGGTCTCAAGTTCTCTTAAAAGACCATATGAATCATTGAGTGCACTCTCTCTCTCTCTCTCTCTCTCTCTCTCACTCGCTCGCTCGCTACTGATAAGTTGCCACTGTGTTGTTTTTTTTGGGGGGGGGGGGGGGGGGGGGGGGGGGGGGGGGGGGGGGGGGCGTTTGGAGTGGTGCTGCTTCTCTCCGGGCTATGTGTTCGAGGAGGGGACCGAGGGAGCACGGCCAGAAAACAGTGGGACACAGGGTTGTTTGATGTCCTCACAGATATGACAGAGAGATAGAGAGACAGAGAGAGACAGAGACAGAGACAGAGAGAGAGAGAGAGAGAGAGAGAAAGAGAGAGAGAGAAAGAGAGAGAGAAACGAATCCAATCATCTGAACAAGAGAAATTTCACATGGATCCCTGTCTGTGAAATTTTTCAGATATTACTTTATCACCTTCCTGTTTACCGTCACAACAGTGGATCATTTACACTTGAATCATATTTTTCATAATATCTACAATGCCTGGATTTCCATGCATTTCAGCGCCACTAAAGCAGAACAGAGGTCACTGCTTGTTCTACTTCAGAGTCCGATGGTAATTGGACTTATTGGCTGACATGGACATGACCTACATAAAGAACTGCTGATCCCCTGGTTAACTTACCACCCCTCCGAGCCCGGGCAGGGACGTGGAGCGGATGTCTCTCTGATGTTCCTCCAGCATTGTTTTCAAATATCAATGCCCCCAGTGCGGGCGGAGAGAAAAAAACTCAAACTGTTTCCTGGCGGAATTCATGATACTGAAAAATGTGCGCGCTCTCTTGAAATCTAAATACGCGCCACGCAATATGTATCTCCACTTGGTTCTGGCGACCTTGCCAGCGGCTCTGTGCAGAGCCTCAAAGAGGGAGTGAGAAGTGTGTTGGCGTTTTTCAGACCCTCATTTTTCATTTTTCATCCTTTGTCTCAAATGTCCCCCTAACTTTTTTTTGTTCTTCCCTTGCAGGGTATGGGATGCAAAGATAGAACGAGAAACTGGTTGGCTGAGGCACATAAGGGGGGTGGGGGTGTAGTCAAGTGAGGAGAGGAGAGTGTTGCTGCTGCTGCTGTTGTGGTGGTGGTGGTGGTGGTGGTGGAGGTAGGGGTATAATAGCACACTGTGAGTCACTATTAAGTAACGCTGCCTTTTTCACATCAGCATCGCCCACATTGGGTGTGCGGTGCCAGGGTGTACTGAGGTGTCTCTGACTCAGAGGGGGGGTAGAGAGAGAGAGAGAGAGAGAGAGAGAGAGAGAGAGAGAGAGAGAGAGAGAGAGAGAGAGAGATGGGGGTCGGGCTGGGTATGAGCTGACATACCAGTCAAACAACATTTGGATTCCTTTTAATAGTCAGTGGACAAACCATCATGTTCATCTGCTTGGGATAGAATTATCCTCTTTTCGGGATCACCAGTAGGAGCTGGAATGTTGATGGAATGTGTGTTGGTGTACAGTGTTGGATTTAGTGACACCAAGTGGTGAAGTTGTGCAGTGCAGCTGAATATTCCTCACCTCAGCTTTCATTTCTAGAGTGCAGGCGGACGAATGGTACCATCAGGAACCATTCAAACTCACATTTGTAAAACTTAAAAAAATACAATCAATTGTTTATAAAAAATCTCCATTTTCATTATAAAGGGGTCATTCTCGGTTAATGAAATTAATTGATTACAAATCCATAAAAACATCAGGATGATTATCTCATGGAAATAATTTCAACTCAATCCAGCCCACTGGACCTTTAATTATTGGGCAGAAAGCTGATTGCTGCTCAGATAAGATAAGCTATTTATCTGTTGACTTCAGCTTCAAATTCATTAGTCTAAACAAACATAAAATGCAATCAATGTCAATCCGATGGGATTTTGCAGAACTCATTTCCATTCTCCAACTAGAAACAATGTGAGTTCAATATGCAACCTCACCACTAGATGTCACTCCACCCTAAACACTGTACCTTTAAGTCATCCGCACTTTGTTTAGATAAAAATTACACTAAAATCACTTTTGAATTCCAGAGTTACTTTGATCAGATCGACTCATATTTTATCTGTGAATCAGCGTAATTGCATAAAGTCTTAGGTTTCATGTCAAATCAAGTTAAATTGCAAAGTTACAGGTTTGTGTGAATATTGTTTCCAGCTGCTTCAGCTTCACAGGCAGCGCTCAGACATCACTGTGCTATCAATCTTCTCATCTCACTCTTGGCAAGAAAGTGAAAACAATGTTGAAGTACTTCTGCAAAGAAAGTACTTGAGTGAAATATGTTGTATTCAGTTCTACTTTAACCTTGAAGTCTCCTCTTTTCTTGTTATTCTGTGCATCCTGGTCACTCTCACCCTTATTATTCTCTCTGATGCATTTATTGTCCGGTTCTTTCTAACCATCGCTATTTCTTTGCCACATGATTCCAAAGTCCTTCGGCTCAGCTCCTGTTGTTTTTAATGTGCATTATAAATAACTCCGACCCGACTCGACTCAAATGCAGTGCGGGGCCGAGACAAGTTGACGTGCTGTAAAGTGGAATAAAGGCTTCCATAATATAATCCTGCCAGCACCAAAGATAGACAGGGGTTGACCCTAAGTGTTTAAACGTCAGGGCAAACTCTATATGTTTTGAAATGGATGGAATATGGCCACATGACGCACGCATGAATGCATCATGTGCTCACAATATGAGCATGTTGTACTAAATTGGGTGTCGTGTGCTTGGCGACATGGGCATCCGTTAAAGCTACGTGAACGCCACATTCACACTTTTGTCTCCACTGCGATTTTCACTGGTTTGCATTCGGAGCTGTAGTCAGGTCGAAGATGTCTGCAGGCCTTACCGAGGCCTTTGATGTTAGTGGGCTATTTCCACCTCGTGCAGAATTTAAGTCCTGGCCCGAGCAGCAACAGCTCTCCTGCTGTTACAGCTCCGCCTCCCATAAGTACAGAGGAAGAAAGTTTAGACATGAAAATTTGACCCCAGGTTCTAAAAAGGGAGTGATTGATAAGTTTATGCACGTATGATCACGCGGCGCACAGACCACAATCACACTGTCAAATATCTCGTCTGGACAAAGTGACATCACTGCCACAGAGTAAATATGACCGTCACCATTTGTTTTTACATCCCTGCTTCAAAGTAGATGCACCCTCCTGCTGTTAACCCTGGTTTTAACAAGGCTTTTATTCTAACACAGGACAGGAAGTTCATCAACAATGAAAATGATTGCTTGAGTACGTTATTGTAAGCTCGGGCGCTTACACAGACGCTACTTTAATTTGAAGATATGCAGCGATGGCACCAGGAACCACAACTCTGCGCCACTGCTGAGTAGGCGGCTGGTGTGGATGTCAACAAACGCTTTGATTAAAATGTATCCTAAAAATAATTAGTAGAACTTGTTTGTGAAGTGAACGTCTATTTTCTAGTGAGAAATAAAATCTTAAAGCTCAAAGTTCCAAATCGACCAAGTTACTCAGTGTCTCTGATTGTTATTTTGACTGTGTGGTTACATCCTCTGATGTTGGACTATATTTTGTTTGGGTATCAACTCACTGATGTACTTTTTGAAAACACAATGTCTTCAATGCTGAACCTGATGCTGGTGCTTGTCAGAACTTCATGTATTTATAAAGGAGTGAAGTCTTGGGACGGATGAACATGGGTGAAATAACAGAGAAAATGAGAGAGTTAGAGAGTTAAGGCAGACAGAACAAATAAACAAATGGAACTGGACAGAGAACCAGAGAGAGAGAGAGAGAGAGAGAGAGAGAGAGAGAGAGAGAGACTGTATCCACCAACAAGTGATGTTTCTATTCTAATCCTGACCATCAGCCGCTGTTCTCTTGCAGTCGGCCAAATCGATTGAGACACATGGCTCAGCGAGACACTTGGAAGCAGAAAACACGGCGGCAACAAACAGCCTGAAACTCGCTGCCTCTCGCGCACACGGACACGATGCAACAAGTGTAACACGGGGAAAAGAGAGAAACGCACAAACACGACTCTCCTTCCTCCTGCCGCTGGCCCGCGTCCTCTTAGAAACAACCGGTTATTTCTGTAAATCCTCCTGTTCTCGTTGGTCTAATTCACACTCATGCGCACGCTCACTCATGCATCCACACAGGCTGATTACACGGACGAGGGGGAAGACAGCCAAAATATACATGGAGGTAGAAATCACTTTTATAGTTTGGGCCTGTTATGAATACAAATGAAGAACACTTAATGTCCATTATGCAAAATTAGAACTTGTGTGGAGGCGTGGTTGGAGGCGGCCATTTTGATTTGGCTGCGATCTTTCCCATGAAACTCTCCAAGTGCTTTGAAAATAAAAGCAACCACTGCAGTCAGCAGTATTTGGCCCGGGTGATAAACCTAATGATCAGACTCACTTTATTTTCCTGTAGTTGTAACTGTGGAGTGTGGATGGAGTTGGATGACACGTCTCCTCTACCTCACACTTCACAGAAATGAATCCATTTGTGCCATCTTGCACATTTGGAGCCAGATTGCGGGAAAGTGATCAATACATGGAGCTGCATTTTAACTTCTAAAATCACAAGTCTGGCTCAACTGTCAATCATGAAATGACAGCCCCTATTCTTCTGAGCATCACCTACCAAAATTCAATGGAAAAGCAAGCACTATCATAAATACCAGTGATAAAACAACTCACAAAAACATTTGGATCTAATTTGCACCGACTATGTAAACATCCCATTGTCCTGCAGCTGAGGGGCCGCTCTCATAGGACAGCTAGCTAAAAAGCTAGTTGGAAATGGCTTGTGTTTGAAATGGTGTCATTATGTCTGTCAGAACCTGACGGATCAACACGCAGGACAATCCCGAACTCAGCTCGGAGCAGTTGACCAATCACAAGAGACTGTGCCAGTGGGCCAATCAGAGCAGTCTGGGATCTCCAGTGTGAGAGGAGCAGGAGCTCTGCGGAGTTTCAGGAAAACAGGAGCCGGAGCGGAGGCCAAAGCACAGAGAGACTATCAACCTGTTCCTATAGTTTTACTCATTAGATATACGACCGCGAAAAAACAACAACTTATTTTTGTAAAACTACAACCCAGCAGGTCAATGTCTTTATTCTACAGCCCTAGTAGAAAACTGGCACACCATCAGACCTGCATGTATTTAAATTGCTGATGTTTGGGAAGAGTTTCAGGGGTCCCAGATGGGGCCACGTGAGTGATTCTTGCTGAGAGAACATTCTCGCTCTGTCGGGATCATAAAGATGTTTAATAATCTATAACTCAACACACTATCCCCTCTGTATCTGTGCGTGTAGGCAGAAAAACAACGTCGATCAACAAAATAACCCACCCACACTTGTGTATATAGGCTGAAGCCTCAATGGATGGAACCAAATGGAAAACATCAATATCATCAAAACGTCTGGGAAAGCCATATGTGCGGCTCTTATTATGTGCAGAAACCATACAGCAATTCAAAGCCTTGAACACATCTTGTTTGAATGGACAGATTGTGTCCGAGCGTACAGTAAACGGCCCCTTTAAAGCTGTTTCTGATTAGCGGTTTCTTCTTTTTTAAAAGCTCAGAGATGTTATGTGTAATGCAATCTCCTGGCAGTGTCAAGCTGCTACCTCAGTGCGTTCGCTGTGGAAGACCCCAGACACGCAAACAAAGGAGTCTCTGTTCTGGCTGCGTGCACCTTTTTTAACAGGCACACATCATGTTAAGGCTTGGGTGGGCATATTAATGTAGTGTTAAAACTTGCATTAAAGCTCGCTCATTCCTTCTTTCTTCTCCTCCTCCTCCTCCTCCACCTCCTCCCTCCTTTCTCTCAGAGTGAAGAATCAAACTCTGACAGCAGCTCGACACACAGAGGAGAAACAGATGAATTGTTTCTGCCTTATGTATCTTTGCGTGATGGGATGGGGGATGCTCAGATGAGAAACGAGAAAGATAAAAAACAATGCACGGCAGAACGTATGCATGTATTTGTCACATTCATTCGACAGTAATCACCATTTCAAATTGATGCAGAAAATGATTCCATACTCAAAACCTCTCATTTGTCAGATGCGCTGCAAGTTCAAAGGGAAGCCATACGTAGCAAAGTAGTGCACAGCTAATGCGTACAATTAAACAGCAATTAGGGAATGATTTACTCCCCTGCACCAAACGCACTTGGTGTGATGCAGACAGAAGAGCGGAGACGTCGTTTGCATGCGGCGACTTTATAACGAAACGCTTTACGCAACTCTCAACTTACGAGCGGCATCGCACATCGTCCCACTTTCAAATTCCAAATTAAATCTGCTGTATTAAAGGATTGGGAGCCAAACAGTGAACTCAGTGTTCGGAGGGCCGCTCACAACTGGTGTGTAAGCTCCTATTTGACAGCACCGACAGAGCATCAACTGCATCTGACATATTTTGAAAAGCCCAAATTGCCTTATCCGCTAAGAAGGTATTTGTTGACACAACACTGCAAACCTGGAGTGGGCGTCGATGATTGACACATGACCGCTGCAGCAAAGCCTCCACAACACCGCAACACTTAGCCCAATTAGCACACACCCATGTGCGCATACAAAGTGACTTAATTAGGACACACCGGGAAATATGGCCAACGAGGATGGACCTTGTATCTTGTGATGTGCGCTATAATAAACAATAAGCTGTTAAAGCTCCCACTCGACCCCTCATTATAATCACTCAATCCCACATCAAAAGGAAGAAAACCTTTTGGCTGCGGCAGGACTGTCTCTGTGTGTGGGTTTATGAGGGCATACGTATGTGTGTGTGTGTGTGGGGGGGGGGTGTTTATTAGTGTGTGTATTTATGTGCACATGTGTTCTTGTTCATCAATCTTTGAAAGGCCCAATTTAGGTTTTACACCCTGAGAGTAAGCACATTTTTGGAAAGTGAGGACATTTTGACTTTCTTCAAAAGGTCCTGTTGAGAGCTGAGGTACAAACAATAAACTTGTTGTTTTTCAGCGATGAAATACATTGAAAATAAAACGAAAACCCCTTTTATAGGGTTTTGCATTAAAAGCTGTTGGTTGTCAAGAATAAGCAGGATACGTGTTGCTGTGTTAGAAGAATGGAGGGCTCACTGTGCAGTAGTTAGTGGTGGCTATGTGAAAAACCAGTGTTTGGTGTGTCCATTTTGGCCTCTGTAAAAACATGGCCGCCTCCATTGAGAGGGATCTAGGCTTTAAAATGCATTATGTCCAAATGTGAGCCTATTAGACATTGAAATTGTATGCGCACTTTATGAGTAATATTGTGCCAGGAAAACAATTTGTCACTTCCACTTACAGCATCTTGTGTATGTGTGTGTGTGTGTGTGTGTGTGTGTGTGTGTGTGTGTGTGTCTACACACCCATCATCCTCAGCCTTCCAGCTTTGTCTCATGACTCTCGGGCTGCAGGATCGACTGAGCCACTAATTGATTCACCTCACTGTCGTGTTTTGCATGAACATGAAGGGCCTCGGCGTCGGATCAACAAATCCTGGATCTTCAACTTCTGCCATATGTCCGACCATGTGGTCCCACTCACCAGCTGAGAGCGCGACTGTCCCACTGAGCGACTGTGTGACTGCACAGCACCGGCCCGACACTGTTACCATATCCAAAAGGTATATCGACCAATGCACGATAGAATGATGCAAAGATAAAGATTATTGCATCAAATATCAGTACTTGATTTTATTTCATGTTCAAAAGTTGAGCTCAAGAAATTCAACAATACAACAAAACTGAAATACCCCCCCCCCCCATACATTTAACCACCTGCAGAAACCAGTATAAAACCACCAGCCCATAACAGCTCTACACTGGTGGGATATAAAACTGGATTGATGCTGTTTGGCAAAAGCCAGCTGTTTAGGAACAGTTTCTGAGACGCTGATTTAATCTGTGGATTTGTGACGGTGATACATTAGAAACAAGCCAGCAGCTTTGTGCGGCTTTACCGAGGCACAGCGGTGCTTTCAGCCAAAGACGAAGGTCAGTGAGCTAACCTGTTGGTGTCTAGCATGTCCGGCAGGTTGACTGTGGCCATGTGACATGTTTAGCATGTGAAAAATGTGTGTGTGGGGGGGGGGGGGCAAATGTTTTAAAGTTAGGGGGTCACAAAAAGCCTTCATCTCCCTGGGGCCATTAATGTCAGTGTGGGTTGTGGTGGTGAGTAAAGTGGTGCACTCTCTGACAGACCCCTAATAACGGCATTCTCACTGATGCAGCCACACTGACACCATGGGTACGAACCTGTTCTCCCTCAGTTTTGTAGCCAGGGCCCACACTCGGATACACAAACAAGCCCAGAGCTCTGGGTGATGGAATATGGACATTTTAATTTTTCTAGTTGGAACTTTGTAGGTCAGAAGGCTGGTTCAATCCCAGTCTTCCTCACCCCCCGTTTAATCTTCCACACTGTCCTTGAGCAAGACAGTTGCAATGTAAACTGCCCCAAGTTCTCACCACAAAGATGCACTGAATGCATTTTTGTGTGAATGGGTGGAAAACTCAAAGTTGTGGGCAGTGACTAAGTCCTTTGTAGAAACTATGGTATCCACATGTATGTTGAGTGGAGATTGTATTAAGCCCCACTAGGGTCAACTATATTAATTTGCCATGTATCTTAATGTCCTCATTTACATACCGGTGAATAGTCTACACACACACACACACATGTTATGATCACAACACTCATACGGTGGCTCGTTCCAGTTGAAAAAGACAGTAAGTGACAGTACATCACAATTCACACCTCCAGCTAATAAGACCTTTTACTAACAAGTGTGTCCATTTAATGATGTCCAACACCACACACTCAAACGCCGACACTTAAATAGAAATAACGGCACAAACAGCACGAGGGCTCCCTCATACACGAACACATGACGGTGAAGCTGTGGGCTTGCCCTTACCTGGTTTGGCGACCGAAACTCTGGGTTATTGTCATTCATGTACATGGTGTCACCATCAAACTGTGGACAGAAACAAAGGGGAGAAATAAACGTTTCATGAAGACAGAGGCAAACAGAAGAATAATATGAGTGTCAGGGAGGAGGTGTGGGGAAGAAACGCTCTTTACGGGTGGCCTCAAGTGTGAGACTAATGACTTTGTCACTTTGGTTAAACCTTGTGGTGGCGTGGCAGTATGGGTAATTACTGTTCGTCAGCCGGCCCGGTAATTAGGCTACATGAGCAAAGACGGGCTTTTCCCTGTGGGCTCTCGCTCTCTCTCTCTGTTTCTTTCTCTTTCTCTCTCTCTCTCTCTCTCTCTCTCTCTCTCTCTCTCTCTGTCACTGAATCAGTAAGTCCATGCAGTAGTGAAAGTGTGTGTGTGTCTGTCTATAAGTGTGTAGCATCTTGGGGTTCTTGCCGTCTCTGGCTAATCAGGCAGTGAAAGGTTATTTACTGCTGGTGACAAAACACCGTTTGACACGAGGTGAGGAATCACACCACAGCAGATGACCCCTGACCTCCCGAGGGTGCTGGGGAAATAAGTGTGGGCCATCAGTCCAGCTCTAATGCGTAGTCTAATGGAGTGGTTCTCAGGTGGAGGGTCGCGACCCCAAAAGTGGGTCTCAGGCTTTGGAAAAAAAAATCTGGTGCTTTTATTTTGAAAAGGGTTTTTTATGCATCAGGGTGCTTTCTATTCATGCTCCTTAACAGTAGGTGGCGATGATGCCCTGGAATGCTAATAGACAAGTACTATATCAACTACATGATATTTGATTTTCTTATAGTGAGGACGAAAGAGTATGTACGTATAAAATGTATGTACGTTTTATGACCTGGCTAAGATGAACTTTTCGTTTTTTTGTGAAAATACAGCTAATTGAATGTAAACAGGGAATATTCCCCTTTCTAGAAATTCTCTACTATCTCAACTGCTCCGTCTTTTCATTAAATCAATTTGAGAAGTTGCAATCCTCCTTGATTTGGGTCGCAGCCCATCATTAAGAGGTGATGTTGGGTCCCTAAGTCAGGCCATTTGAGAACCACTGGTCTAATGTGTAGGTGAAATAACTCCCTTGGGAATTCTCAATGCTGAGTCGTCTCTAAATTAGCAAAAAAAGAGGAAGAAGAAAAACATAGATGCGGTTTTAAACAGTTGCCTGGGAGAAAATGAGATTCTGGCCCACGAACAGCTCACCGACAAAACCTGTGTAATGTCAAGGTGACTGAGAAATTGCTCCCATGTTATGAGGAACTGTATTATGAAATGCCCTTGACTTCCAAAGGCATCAAGCTTTGCCACACCACCAATGCAGCAAACATCCACTGGACTGGATAATAATACTCATGAACTACTTTATACACAGCAACTCAACATGTCAGCCTAAGCCTCCTTTAATGTTCTCGGACTGAGGTCATTCTTTGTGATTCCCGAGAGCCTATAACCCAGGAGGAGACGTGCAGACACAACATGATCAAACTAGACAGCATTCCACGTCAAATTCCTCAGATGTAAAGATATGGGAGGCCCTTTTCATTTGGGCGGATCTGCTTCTTTTCTTTTCGCGGAGAAAGCAACGGAAAGATAAACCTGTATATGTGGACTGAGCGCGAAATGAATCATAAGCCGTACCTGCTCAAAACAACGCCCAACAACTTCGAGGTGGACTAATGGACGGAAAGGGGAGGAATTCCCTAGGGGAGTGAAATCTAATATCTTACACCAGTAGATGGGGGAAAGAAGTCAAAGACGCTAAATGAGCATGTGAGTGGTGAGAGAGAGGAATTACTGTACGTTACAGCGGGAGAGAGGCCGGGGGAACGGACGGCTGCCTGGGGGCAACGCTTGGTTAACGATGCATATCATGGAAACCCTGGTGAGGATTCACTCGGTTATTCTAATGATTACATTTACATTTAACCTCAAACAACAAACGTACACGGCAGCTAAGCTTCAGTCTCACGTAAAAAAGGTTCAGGATGTATATTCATTGGCAGAAATGAAAAATATAATAACAAGGTTTTCATGGGTGTATCATCACCTGTTGTTTTACATTCCATTCAATGAGCCCGCTCTATTTACACGTGGAGGACCAACATTATGTTACAGTGGCCCAGATTGGACAAAGACATTTGAGGTGCTTATGCTTTTCCTCACTTTTAGAGAGACGTGTAATGTGTATGATTTTTTTTTGTTGTCACTTCTATAAATATTACAAAGCAATTACATAGTGACGTCCTCATACATTTAAAATCACCTAAATGTATATATATATATCTTTCCATTAAATGAGCCCGCTCATGTATCTTTACATGAGGAGCGGGTCCTCTCTATGGGGACCACCATGTTTTTACAGTCGCCCAGAGTGGACGCACTAAACACCATTTGAGTTTTAATGACAACTGAACTGTCGACCATAGCTTCTCCTGCATGTTCAGAAGGGCGAGGGTGAGGTGATGAATACAACACGCAACTTCACCACTAGATGTCACCAAATCTTCCACACTGCACCTTTAAACACACTGTTGTAATGTCAGAAAATCATGAATAACATGGTCAAACATTTATAAATGGACCTGAATGCATGTTTGAGTTATCTCATGGAGACTGTGGCAGCTTCAGCCGGCGCTGCAAAAACCAGCTGTTGGACGGTGATGGTGTTATATAAAACCAAGTTGGTCAATATAGACATGTTTACCTAACAGGGACTTCCTGTCCAACTCGTTGTGAGCAATCCACTGTCATATGTGTCATATCATTTGTTGTTCCGGAGGCTGCCGACTGAGAGCACGCCAGTGAAGCATGCTCAGAGGGGGCGGGACGAACTGACACGTTCAGCCAATCTGGGTTCTCCCAGAGATCAGCCAATCAGGAGATAGTGGGGTTTCAGGAAGGGAGGGGGTGGGGTGAGAAAATACACAGGGCTTTTCAGACTAAAGATACTGTTTATTATTCCAAAAGAGGCCAAGGAACAAATAAAGAGCCCTGGAAATGGGCATAATAGGTCTCCTTTAGGCCTTAATGAAGGACACCATTGTTTCTTGGATGACTGAGATGAAAGATATTCAGCTTCAGCATGCAACTGAATCCTGCACACTTCTTTTAAAGGGCACTCGCACCGTAGAAATCTAGTCGTTTCAGGTGAGGCTGACTCATTATTCAAAGGTTCGGCAGAGATGAAGATGCTGATGCTCTTGATGAAACATGGCAGCTTGTGTCAGCTGACTAATCCGCGGCGGCAAAGTGATTGTAGCTCGCTGAAAGAGGCCAGAGCGATGTTGACCTTGGTGACATTTCTGCAATAAACTCTTCGCTCCTGACATGAAAGCCTCTCGTTCTCCGTGAGCCCGAGCAAATCCATCCCATCCAAATCCACTTTGATATCAAGGTGATGTAAAGCCATTGTGAGAGCTTCTTAAGGCTGAGATCCACCGGGGTGACGAGGAACTGAAGAGTATGAATAATGACGTTTTTAACCACAAAACACGGCCGCGTCTTTACAATTTTCTTGACTCAAATAGTCAACCTTTTAAAGGTGCAGTGTGTAAGATTTGGTGACATCTACTGGTAAAGTTGCATGTTGTGTCCATCACCTCACCCTTACTGCTCCAAAAATGCAGGATGTGGCAGCCCTCACTTGTCATTAAAACTATGTCTAGTATGTCCACTGTAAAAACATGGCCGCTCCCATAGAGAGGACTGCTCCTCATGTGAATAAATAAATGGGTTCATTCAAGGGTGATGGAAAAAAATGCATACATTTAGGTGATTATGAAAAGGTCAGCATGTCATTATTTCTTTACTTTTTCTTTTACGAATAGAAGTGACAAAAATGACCAACATCTTTCACATGGCACCTTTAAGAACGTACTGTCTTCTGAGCAGCTGTGTTGTTACAATTATCATTACTATGAATGATAACTGAGAGCTTCCACACCCTCTCCTATATTGGAGAGAAGAGTGAGGTGAGATGTAAATAGTTGCAATGTGCGACTCCACCACTAGGGGTTCCAAAATCCTAAACAGTGCACATTCATTAAAAACTAATATGGAAAAGTTTTGTCAAGTCTGAGATATGAGGCTGGATCTAGGAGGAGGCCGCCCTCTTTTAGTCTCTTTGTTTCACTAAAATCTGGTTCCTCTCTTAGATGTGTGTGTGCAAGTGTGTGTGTGTGTGTGTGTGTGTGTGTGTAGACTGAGTGTGCATGTGGCACAGGCTGAGGGAGCACCTAAAAGCTAAAACAAATGGCTGAAGTAAGAAAATGGGCACTACAGAGAATGAACAAATGGAGCAGAAGAACCCCCTGCTTCCTCCCTTTTCTTCTTGCAGCAGCATGGCAGCATTTAGACGCCCCCCCCCCCCCCCCCCCCCCCGGCTGAAGTAAGAAAATGGGCACTACAGAGAATGAACAAATGGAGCAGAAGAACCCCCTGCTTCCTCCCTTTTCTTCTTGCAGCAGCATGGCAGCATTTAGACGCCCCCCCCCCCCCACCACCGCCGCCGCACCCCTACCCCTCCCACCCCCACCCCATAATACAGGAAGATAAGAAACACCTCGTACCTTATACAGGTGCAAAAAACACTCCAATTCCCAACCTACACAACCCACAGCTCAGTTATTCATGCAGTCACATTTTGCACAAAGCCGCAGCATCAACAACATCAACAAAGCCAAATAATGAAATTATTGCATCGAATTCAGCAGGAGACTTCCTGGTTAAATATACATTTTTATTTACAGCTGAACACTTCACATCTATACACCCAGGAGGGAGCTGCCGCAAGCGGGAGTTGTTATATTTCTGTTTTCGAGAGTTTGTGTGTTTGTGTGATTGTTATTAATGGAATATTTAAATAAGAAAAATGTATTCAACATATGAATGCATTACTGTGATAATAATACGAATCTGAGAAAAAGTGGAGAATTCAGACTTAAGCGTGCCCTCAAACCTGAAAGTTAAATGAAACTAAATTCTGAAGAATCCTCACAGGTCCTGAATATGAATAACAATGGAAACAAGCGATGGCCCTGATTTCTGCGCTCACAACAACTCATGCATACAAACGAAAAAAGAAAAAGAAAAAACATTTTGAAGACATTAGAAATGCAGTCATGAGCCTCGTCCCGTGCACATGGCTCCACTTACAGTAGAAATCCCTTTTAATTAATGCAAACTTCTTTGAGCTGGAGGGGGAAGGAAATAAAGATCAGCACGGAGATGCTAAGCATGAACAATAGCAACCTGAGGTGAGAAATCCTAAGAAGAGCAATTTGAAGCTCTGCTTGCCAGGGTAATTGCATTCTGTTTCCTTATCTCTTCCTGTCTCCATAATTACCTGCTTTCTGTGTCTGACACCTTCCAGTAACACTGCTGTGAGTCGCTCTGTCCAATTTCACTCCAATTAATAAGTAGGACAAAATAATCTCATCACTTTGTGAACAAAATGGGACTGTAATTTTATAGCTGTTAATAATAATTGGACGGGCTGCTGTTTAGTGTTGTTTTCCCCAAGTCTATTCCACAGAGATGATGATAAGTCAAACAAAACTTCACGTGCATGGAGCGGACCGGCGATGCCCACGTGACTCACTTAGACAAATATCGATTCCTAAGAGCTTTCCTCGGAGGTGTTGGAGACTCAAAATGAAATCGACACTTCCTTTAAAAGGAGGCAGTGAGCGCGCATCTCACATGGATGTTTAATGATAATTAAAGCATGACACGATTCCCTCGGCCTTCCATTTGATCTGCGGCTCATTTTACAAATGAGCTCATATCCCAAACCTCAGTGAAACCACAGAGGATTTTAAAGGGCAATTATACGATTGACACAGTATGAATAATGGACTCGCCACTGGAGCCCATGGTGAGTTTATTCAAATGGAAGTGTAATTAAGCCGGTAGTATTTGTATTTATTTAAAACACAAGCCTGGAAGGACAGACACATGCATTTGTGCTTTTACTCAACTTCACCGAAAGGTAAAAACTTTCTTTGAATTAAATGTGGTTACTTAAACATTTGCACTGAATGTTAAACTAGTCATAGTCTGCAGAAACATAGAACTTTTACGTTGACAGTGACATTTAGACAAAAAAGCTCCATCTATGGTTTATTGCACCTGTTGACGCTGAAGTTAAAGTAACTCTGTGATGTATATACAGAAAATGTAAAACTCTCAGACAAATAATTGCTTTTGCTCTTTCCTTGCATAACACTAAGATAAGGGAGTATTTTTCATATAGACACTAGTAAGAAGAAGGTTCCATGTTTTGTGTTTGTGTTTACATTCCCTCTCTCTGTTTACATCTTCCTGCTGCTACTGACAATCCTCAGTATCTCTCCTCTTTGCCTCCACCTGTGTCTCCTCATCCCTTCTTCCGTGGACTGAAACTGTGGCCAGCGCACACACACGCGCACACACACACACACACACACACACACACACACATACACACACACACACATCGTCTGAGTATGTACTGTGTTGTACCATTGATACGTGACTGACCCTTTGTGCACTGATTCCTCTGCCTGAGCTTTGTCAATACTTCTGCTACAATACTGTTGTATTATCATTATTAGAGCTGGAAGATGTAGCTGATACACATATACAGTTTATATCTCCATTATGATTCTTTCCCATAAGTTAAATCTGAGACATCATCTGTGAGGTATGGTGATATTTGGTGACAAACGTCCACTTAGATGTACTGTAGCTTTATCTCACCATCAGTTATCAAAGGTACAGTGTGAAGTGTTCAGTGACATCTAGTGGTGAAGTCCAATGCAGCAGCTGAAAACCTTCACTTTGAGGCATGATGGGGGACTATGGTTGCCTTCAGTGATCATCGCAATTCAAAAGGGGTTAGGTTTGTCCCTTCAGGGCTACTGTATGACAACGTTTTGGTGCTGTAGTAAGGGGTTTGCCCATTTTGCTAATATGAAGAGATTCATGAATAGTTATGAGGCTGCAGTTTGTACTTCAGTGACAATAAAACATCAATATAATCATTGCATATCTAAATCGCTGCACCTCTGAGTCAAAATCGCTGGTAAGTGGAAGATGTTCAAAAAGATTTCACCAAATAAATCAAACTGAAAGCAGAGAGAGCAGAACTGAGTGTTTTTGACTCAGTCCCTCATTTTTAATAAAGTCCTGTGACAATGTTGTTGATGATAAATCAGTGTTAGTCAGACAGTGCACGGGGAGGCTGTATATGAAAAGGAGGAGAAGAGGCTTTTGTAAAAACCTTCCAACCTGCAGCCTCTGCTTTGGTCTTTGTGAGTTTGAACCAATAGAAGTGAGGGAATAAAAGAGGAGCCGCAGAGATGCAGAGAGGCAGAGTTCACGAATTAACTGACCGAACTATTGTGTGATGGAGCTCGGCGCCGAGTCTCTGGGTGGTGGAGCACAATACAAGCTATTACTAGATCCACAGGCACAAAGATGCACATAAAGGACACACAAACATTCACTGTAATGTGTTTTATTCTAATCTGAGGCAAAGCAAGACTACTTTCATTTCAGAAGAGGCAGAGGAGACGACTCCTCCACAGGAATCCACTCTGAATTATTCATAAAATACTTTCCCTCTAAAAATGACATAGTTAACATCAACAATTAACCACCAATAGTTTTTGTTTATCATGCACATTGTTTACACTATTCATTTTGCTTACTCTCTCGCTGCCCACACTTTCCCTTTGTATATTGACGGACAAACCTCTAAACCAATGAAAAAGCAGATTAGGATGATGAGTCACACATATACATCAAACAATTCAATGACAAAATTAACTAATATAAACTATTCAAATCAATCAAATGTTTGATCAGTCCATCTACAGATCTAAGGTCTGCACACAGGATGTAATATGTTAAGTGTATATCATGACTAAAGGACACTATGGAGAGTGACACAGAAAACAAAGACCTGAAAATGCTAAATGAAATGGATATTCATTTGTGAGACATTTGCTCATTGAACATAAACACTGGAATCTGCTGAGTCTCAACAGTAACTTGTTTGTGTTGTCAGCATGAATAAGCATGATGGTCTGTAGCAGGTGCATTGACTCGCACTGACTTACAGTGACTTACAATTCCTGTTTGGGTGTAAAGGGTTTAATGTATCAACATCCACATTTCATGAAATACCTTGACAAATGGAGTGACTGAGGGAAAACCTGAAAACTGAAAGAATGAGTACATGTCAACATGTTGGTTCAGTGATCATTTCCAAATTCCCTCTGTCAGACTCAACACTTGCTTGTATGTGGGTGTAGAGGACAGACAGGGGGCTCAGGTACTGTACGTGTTTACAGACAGTTACAATACTACAATCTATTCAAACCTTATCAACAGAATCGACATTTAAAACAGTCCAACATGTGGTAGTTAAAAAAAGACTCGGACGGATGGACAACATGACAACATGATTCCTACAGCCTCCTCCAGGATATTAGAAGGGACATGACCCAACCTAAGTATGCCTTCACTGTTCCCTTCTGTGACCAACATGCTTCAGTTCTTGTTCGTCCACGTCTTATCTATTCAGTGAATTCAGTTTTCAAGAGTGAATTGACTTCATAAAAAATGAGTTCATTTGTCTGCGATCCTGTCCTGCTGAGTATTTTGTGATTTGTTGAACATAATCGAGAGAAAAGTAGAAAACTACAGTATAAAAAGATGAAGTTGTGTGTTGGTTTTGCTCCTGTCCTCCTCCACTGTATTTTGAGGCACCAGCTGCCACTGTTACACATGCACAATAACACCTAACAATAGGAGGGAGGTCACAGTGGGTCAACAGACAAGAGCATCCCTCTATACTCCAGTGTGAGTGTGTGTGTGTGTGTGGTGAATCTTCCTCTGACCCGACAGAGGCTCAACACACACACACACACGCACACACACACGCACAGGGTAAACGTCACTGGACTCAATCCCGGCTGAGTCGATATTGGGCTTGTCTGAGTGTGGGACTTTATTTTTCTCTCCTGCGCTCTTGTTTTCGCAGGCTGTGACCTCAATTCCATAGAGGTCATTTGCTTATCAAAGGAAAAGACTGGAACTAGCAGGCCCCGCGTGCGTGTTCATTGTGACCAAGGAAACTCAATTAGACAGCATCCCCACTGTGTGTGTGGCTGGTATTCATCGGTGGATATAGTGGGATTAGGGTTGGGTGACTCTACATCAGGGGAGCGCACCATTTCAAGGGAGAGGGTTCACAATGGTTGAGAGGAGACATCACAGATGAGCGCTTTTAAGAATGCACTGTCTGCACCGGCTGGCCAGCGGCCAGGAGCAGCCTCTAAGTGTTTCATTTCCTCCCATGGTTCTGCTTTGTACCGGGTGGCATCAGTGTCATCATCAGCTCCATGCCAGTGTCCAGAGCTTCTTTTCAAGAGAGCAACAATCTGCTCTTCCCCCAGACCAATTACTTAACCTCTCCCACATGAAAGAAGCAGCACATGAAAGAAGCTGGCTCGTCAAAAAAAAAAGATCCCGAACATTAGACTGGAAACAGGAGCCGAACAACGAGGGGAGATCATCTGACACAAGCATCAGAAAGATTTCAGACACAGATCCAAACTGTGTGAGAGTGTGACATTTTAAGTACTGGTGTGACACCATGTTCTCAAAGTACAGCCACAGACACAAGCACCATCACTGACAACACCAGTCTGGAGGCCACGACACAAATATAGAAACAACACAAGCTCAGAATGACAGATGATGATCATCATGCATGTTTACATCAATTACTGAAACCTGCTCAATTCAATGATTGTCTTGTCATGTTTGGTCATTTTGTGTCTTTTCTGCGCTTCTGTGCTACATCATGGAAAAGGTAGAGTATGCAGGATTTAGTGACGCCTACTGTGTCCACTCTGAGCTACTGTAAACACATGGTGGTACATCCTGGTGGCCTCCTTACAGAGGACTGGCCCCTGATGTAAATACGAGGAGCTCATTCTGAAATAATGAAGACAATAATTCTCACATCCACAGTCGTAAAACAATCTTACAATCTCATTAACTGGAATTTGGACATTTTATTGGTTGCCCCTTGGAAAACTAATCTTCTTCTCTGCTCTAAATTGGCAAGTGCACTTGCAAAGTCCTGTTAGCAATTCAGCAGCATGTCATGATGCAAAGTCTAACAAATAAAAAGGCTTTGTAAAGCACATGCAACAGTGGGAGAAAGCAGCAACCCCAGGGCGAGTAGACGACAGCTACTTTGATATGTTGTATCAATAGCTATCTCTTAAAGTTACAATGTGTAAGGTTTAGAGACACTTCAGTTGCATGTTGCAGCTGAATTCCTGTCACCTCAATCTTGCCTTTTGAGCAAGTAGGAGAACTTAGGCAGCCTGGAGTTCTGTTAAAAGCACAAAGGATATATAGATGATCCATTCTGGGCCACTGTAACAACATGGCGGTGCCTCCCTTCTGGAATAATCAAAAGAACAACTCCAACATTCACGGGGTTGTACACTCCTATTTATACAAGTATTTATTTAGAATTAACAATATAAATGGGAGTAATTTCACTAAAATATTACACACTGGACCTTCAGATAAACCAGTACTTGAACTGGTTCTCATGCTGGCTGCCGCATCGTCCACACGTTGGAATCAGGGACTGAAAAGGCGTCTGTACGAACATCTCTGACAACATCTGCAGCATTCCCATGTTTGACTGACTGAGAATCCAAAGTGAACCCCGGGTCACAAGCCCAAGGGCGTGAGCGCTTCATCACCCAGTCCCCAGACTTCCATTAGCATGGTAAGCAGCGGGGTGATGGGTGGCCCGCACCTCCTGACGTGGGGCTCTTACGGTGGCAGGTGGTGCCATAAGCGTCTGTCTCCTAACAAGGATATGGTGGCCTTCTGAGTGAAGCATGGCTCTATTAAACAGCACGGAGGCAGGGAGAGGGAGAGCGGGGGAGGTGAAGGAAAAGACGCTCTGAGCGCACGCGACGCTCGGCCCTCCCATCCGAGGATGCCGGCGAGGTTGCGACTCCAGTCAGTGGGACAGCGTTCTGGGTCAAGGCTCTGCCTCCGGTTATGAGCGGCTTTTCAAGAGCCTCTTTTGATTGAGCTGTCCATTTCCTACAATGAATGCACGCTGCAAGGCCCCCGCTGATGCTCTGAATGTCGTTACAGATTATTCATGGCTGGCAAACAGGCGAGTAGGTAGCGCTCCAATCAATCCAGGCTGGGTTCAGCCCCAATGCCACGTCAAGGAGACATGGGTGGGGTCTGAACGGCGAGGTGAGGACACCGGGAACACCCGGCGATTTTTGGCTCAGTCGTCAGATCGGCGCGGTAATAAGCGAGCGGAGCGGAGCAGGAGCGAGGAAGCTTCGGGTTCGAGCTGAAATAATGGTGCATAAAGCAGGGGTGTCAAACCGAGTTGCTCTCAAGGGGCCGTGGGACTAAATGTGATTACTACCTAAGATATTTCGAAACAACTGTCCTCATATTTGATTGATATTTATTAGTTTATTATTGATTCAAGTTACAAATACTGTATATGCATTTCCATATGTGTTACACCTGTGGAGTTCATGCGCAGTGTTTGCATTAGACTTTTACTTTGAAGACAATCATATGCCACATTTGGCCCACGGGCCACAAGTTTGACTCATGTGATGTCAAGACTCAGATCGTTACCTTCTATTATTTGTCAGCAACAGCACACCTCGCACAGCACACGGGCCTCACAACAACGCACCGATGTTCCCATTGTGTGTTTTTAATTGCACAGGTGTTCACAGGTTTGGAGACGCGATAATGATTTGATGCACAGCGCTTCAGAATAGCTTCGACTTGCTGATGAGCACTCACTACATCTCATGACAGATCCTAAAATGAGCTGTTCCATTCGTGCATTTCATATTTTCACCGGCCTCCAAAACAAAAGCCAGAAGTGGCTGAATCCAATGGACATTAATCCAGAGCAACGGTCTTCCCATTTACACTGTCCCTCCATAATTAGTTTGCCTAACCTTTCGTTAATAGCACACGCACACACACACACACACACACACACACACACGCATATAGACGTCTCCTGCTGTGATTTAGCGCCATGCCCTTACCAAGGTGCCCCGTTGTAATTACTCTACATTCAATATCCTGACCCTGATGATTGGCAAGAGCAGAATCCTGTATATGCCACAGTCTTCCGACCGGAGACTCGTGACTGGTGCCGGCTCCTTTATCTCCCGCACACACCTTGTCCTAACTCCAATGAGAATGTGTCAGAGGTGAAGGCCCCGAGCACTTTGCCTCTGCTTCCATTACATCCTGCGGAGTGGGAGGATCTGATAGAACGTTAACCACATGAAAGCCGTGATCATTTGCTCGGCCTAACATGTTTCCCTCTCCCCCCTTGTCTGACATGGCCTTGGGTGCTGAAGTAAATAAGGAACGCCGCTCCAGGTAAGTCAACCTGTCCTCCATCTGGTTGCCGAGTGCACCTCGCCATACAAATTGCATTAGGGTCCCCGCCTCCAACCCCCCACCCCTCCCGAAGCCTTTCTTCCTTCCTCATGATCGGTCGGTCCCATTTGGGGCCTTGAGCCTGCAGTGTTTATGTCCGAGACAGGGGGAAGGAGGTTTTCAATAATCCGATGAAGGTATGCAGGCGAATGTAAATATTCTGCACAACAACACGCGGCACTCAGTAAACACCCCCGGGGAACACGCAGTCTACGACATTCTCTCTCTGCAGCACTTCACAATATTTCCGTTTTCAGACTTCTGACACAATAAAACCTATACTTGTTTTCATGGATAATGAGGAGTATTCTACCTTGCATTAAATAAACAATGTTTCATGTTTTGCATGTGGATTAATTGTTTTGTTTTGCACAACTTAAGTCGAACCTGCTGAAAGCGCGATAAAGATGGCATCTGATTGCACACTTGGAAAATATTATGTAGATAAGATATAATGTGATGGCTATGAATTTGATTGTTTATTGCTTTTATATTATATATATATATTCATATCCATGTTTTAAGTAATTTTCATCATCTTCAAAGAAAACATACATTTTGCAGAGCCTAAGTGGTTGAAGGTACAATGTGAAGGATTTAATTAGATCCACTGGTGGAGACGCATGTTCACATGTTGCAGGCAAATACCGCTGATCCTCCTCTTCAAAGCATCTTGGGGAACCTTTGAGCTACTATATATATATGTATATATATTATATGATAAGTACAGTATGAGTGTGGATAATTATCTGACTGTGCGACTGTCCTTTGTATCTACATGAGGAGCAAGTCCACTCAATGGAGGCCAGAGCCATGTTTTCACTGTAGCCAAGAATGGACAAACCATCTGAGGTTTAGTAATAATGGGAGGATTAGGTGGGTGGGTGGGGGGGTATCAAGATAAAACTTTACCACTATAGATGCCATGAAATCTTACACTTGGCACCTTTACAATAATCCAACCTCTATGTGTGAAAGAAATCTGTGTATGTACATGGTTCTCACTCCTGTGTCATCCAGGTTAAGAATCAACTATACTGTGAGGCATGAACGGGGGGGG
Organism: Chascanopsetta lugubris; assembly: GCA_016785325.1. NCBI lineage: Eukaryota > Metazoa > Chordata > Actinopteri > Pleuronectiformes > Bothidae > Chascanopsetta > Chascanopsetta lugubris. Next base: position 70,884 of record JAFBJT010106093.1, on the reverse strand, counting down.
TGGGGGGGGTGAAGTGCTGTGGACCAAACAGGGATTGAGCCTTGAAATATTAATTTCTTTGTTCGGATGTGACTGGATTAATTATTAATAGTGTAGATGCAAGACAGAGAGTTGTGGACTTTATAAATAACCTGAGAGAAAACAATTGAGAGAAGACCTGATACCTGTTCAACATCACAGGTAGCAGGCTCCGGGAATGAAGGAGAGATGATCAAATTCATTATAAAAAGAAGAAAGTTGATTATTTAAAAAATGATTATAGAGGAAAGAGAGATGATGAACCAAAGATTTGCAGAAATCACAAGGAGGGCTGCAAGTGGCCTAATTAAAGGTCCATTCCCCACAATGGAGGGGGACTGAATGCCATATAAGGAGGGGCCTATCAGTTTGAATAACAGATTACTATCAAATAAGAGAAACAGGTGAACTAGAGAGCAAGATGACACATTCACATGACTCCTTCTCTCCTGTCCAACTTCATCTGCTTACAAAGAGAGCAGCCATCAATCATATATGAGAATCTGGCTAATTTCACTTAATGTGACTCAATTCAGTTCCAAACACAAACCTGCCCCAGGGAGAACTTAACACATTCCATTACTCATTTCCCAAACAAAGCCTTTATTCTGTTTTCAAACAAAGACTTGGAATCGTCCTGACAGTTCAATTGATTGAGCGCTGAGAGTCTCTGCCCTTTTGACTGCCCTTTAAACAGGAGTGGCGCGGAGGTCTCCTGAAAGACGGGGCGGAGGGAATAAAAAAATAAAAGCAACAAACATCTCCAGAAAAACAAACACATGGTCTGAAACAACGTGAGTGATGAATTATTAATCTGAATCACATAAAAATCCTCAAGGTTGCTCCTGATGGCTCCCAGACCAGGACCTGCTCGTCTTGTTGTTGTCAGCACGCCTCAACGAGCAGCGGCTGCAGAGGAAAAGAGCTTTTTCCTCAAACACGTGCGCGTCGGCACTCTTCCTCCTTTGTGTGTTTCTGTGGTCGAGGCGTTGACCACACAGTTCCAGAGGAGCTGCACGAGGGCAAGGACATGCTGATCATTGACTCTGGCTTTTATTCTTGAAACATGAGGCGGAACGCATTTGCTTGGCTGTGTTTCACTCTGTCAGAGCCCCCCCCCCC
>JAFBJT010106093.1:40565-61939 GCA_016785325.1 Chascanopsetta lugubris | reverse complement strand
CCCCCCGTTTCATTCAACAGCTCATTTGTTCAGTCTCTGGATTCACTTTGTGATTTCAGAGCTGATGTGCAAACGTCTGCACTTCATCCAATTCAAGACACAGTCAATTTCATTTCATTTCACAAAGTGTCTGAAGCTCAGTTCTCAGGACAGCAGCACAGAGGGTTAACACCACAGCTAAAGGGTTTAGAAGCTTGGTGAACATGAGTTTTGCATAAATGATAAAAAAAAAGAAAAAAAAAAGAATTGCTGAGAATTAGATTCAGCTGGATTACATTCATAAGAGAGAGGACTATAATATATAACCATGACTCAGCAGCCTAGTTCACAACAGGATCGACTAGATTTACAGCTACGTAGCAGTTAGCCACGAGGACGTGATGAGGGACAAACACCGATTTACAACAAACTGGTTTAATAAGAGAAACGCTTCTTTTCAATTGAGGTCCAGTTGAGTTTAGTTCTTTGTTATTTCAGTGTAAAGCTTATTTACGTTTCATCTGGAGCTGCTACTGTTTTAACTACAGATGTCAGATGATGGTGTGACACACTTAGTTTTACAGGTCTGGAAATTTATTATTACGCTAATAAGTTTGACTGCGCAGTGGCTGTGGAAGGGTTAAGTGGATTTCCAGTTGTAAATAAAACTGGTTTCCAAGGCGACGAACCCCGATGGCTGTAAAATTCGACTTTTGCGAACAATCAAAAGGGAATGGACGTGAGGTTTAACGGTAGTCTGAGAGGCTCGAGAGTGTTTGTTATGGCTTGAACTAGAATGAGATCTAAGCTTTGGCTGATTGCATGTGCAATATGACATGTTCCCTTCAATGTACACACACTAACCCTCACTGAGTCAAACCCTCGTTTGGTTTTCATTCATGTCAGTGAATTCACAGAGTACGGAGATTTGAATCGATTAGACTGACAAAACATGAGGCGTTCAATAAAAACAAGTCCCATTCTGATTCGAATGAATGAGTCGGCGTTTGAGCGAAGCCTCGGCTTCAGCCGCGAGAGCCAACATGTCCGCCTCCTGTCAGTGTGATTGTCGTGGATGTGTTTTTGAAAAGCGCCGCAGAGTTCATCTGGACCAGCTCCAAAGGTTTTACGAGAAGGACGAGGAAACATCTACAAAGAAAGACCCAAACTACTGTATATTTCATATTATATCGTCCATTAGATCAGAAGTTAAATAGCCAGAATATGGTACAGCATGATTGGATTTTTTTGTTTTTATTTGATTTCTTTACAAATTGTATTCTTTCTAAGAACAAAGTGTGAGAGGAGTGAGCGGCTTTGGCCATTGAGCTCTTCTCTCTGTGACTGAGTGAGTGAGTGAGTGAGTGAGGATCCTCAGGCTCTATGATGGAACATCAGGGATGAGGAGGAAGATTTCATTTGAAGAGCTGACATTAAACTTGTACAATGGATGAGCAAAAAAAGATTTGTTGTGCTTTCACATTTTCAATCATTTGACTTTGATGGAAATATTATTATTACACTATTTTTGACATGTCGACTTTTCCCTGCATATAAATAAAAAAAATGTTATTCCTCCTTTTTTCCTCATCCATGGCCGTGATACTTCTCGACACGACTCAGGACTTCTGAACAGTAAAGCCTGGGCAGAGATGTGTAAAAACAAAACATTAAAAATAAGACTATGACCAAAGCTTTGATCTTTGAGAGGAGAAATGTGTCGTTGCTGATGCAGCTGAGATGAAACTGCTGCTCAGGAACACGGTGCCCTGCAGATACTGGAGACTGCGCAGCAGCAGTGGACAGTGAATCCAGATCAGTCGTTACATTATCATATTTACATCATCCTGACGCTTGTCTCTAAGACAAAGAGCAGCTGGAGAAAAAAAAATCGATTATTGGTCGCTGCTATCCCTCCTCTTTACCCCTCATTATCATTCACACACATAAATAACAAATATGTCACATGATTGCGCAAACGTATGTTTTTTAAAAATAGAATGAGGTAAAATCCCTGTAGAATGACAAAGACTGGACGATGCGCACAAATGAAGTACAGACCCTTCTTCCTCTTCTCTCCTGGCCTCCGTCTGATCTGCCTCATGTAGGCACAGAAACACAGCAAGTACAAGTCCATCTCTCTGTCAACACGCGTGTTTCCTTCATTCTATTCTCTCTTTTTTTTTTAAAGTTTCCCGTCAAATCTTGTCCTTCTCTGGCCGCCCCTGAGCAAGTGGCTCCGCCCCCACCGCCAACCTCCCTACCTCCTCCCTCCTGCTTCAGGACTTCCTCTGCCGCACTGTGTCGGAGCTGCCGTTCAGTTTGCTGCGCCCAGAGGGGGCAGTGTTGCTGCCGTTGCCCAGGGGGCGGTCCCAGTCGGCCGGCACTTCCTGTTTGCGTCGACGGGTCTCTTTGTAGCGGAGTGTGATGTCACTGTGAGAAGACGGAGGGGAAATCAAATCATTCGCTGAGAGGGTTAGGGTTGGGGTGTGGTTTGGGTTCGGGCTGTTGCCTCCTACCGGATGAAGAACCTCCACAGGGTCCAGATGAAGATGAGGAAGATCCCTAAAAACCAGCACTGCATGACGAAGAAGGGGATGGGCAGCATGATGGTGTTGGGGTCGTACTTCACCACGATGAGGAACTCTGTCACCGTGATGGCCGCCACCAGCCACGCCTGCTGGCCCAGCTTCCTGTGGAACTTCCTGGTTGGGGGAAATGATTTTTAACAGGGCAATGAAACCATTTTAATCAAGACGGACGTTTTACATAAATACATCAAAATATGATGTAAACAACTGCAGAGTTCTATGTGAATTGCTGGAGGGAAACATGTGACAGTGAGCTCACAACTATATTTAAACATCCACTGCCAACTGAAGCCCAGAGTTTACACCTCACTGATCTGTTTTGGCTGGATTCTGTTTCACGTAACACCATACATGGAGCTTCAGAGAGTGAGTGTGTGTGTGTGTGTGTGTGTGTTTGTGTGTGTGTGTGTGTGCCAGTGAAACCATTTCCTCAAAGAAAAAATCTGTTAAGGGAAATAAAAGATTGGAATCTCTTGGCTACACTGCAGCAGCAGTAGCGACAGCGGCAGCAGTATTTGTCGGACGAGTACAACTGCTTGTTGTCGTCAGGCGGATGTGGTGAAGCGATGACATCATCATCATCCAGGTAAACAAATGCTCTCACAGCTTCAGCCGAGCCAACAGCAACCTCACACGCAGCACATGGCGGTGCAGGAGGGAGAGCAGATAGAAGACAGGTCACAGCAGCCTGTTGTGTTTTGACTGTACTTGGAAAACTCACGGATGATCCATGAAGTCGTAGATCTCCCTCATGGCCACGCCCCCAACGTTGACTAAGAAGACGAGGCGGAGCAGCACCAGGTAATGTTCAGGGGGCATCCACAACACGAACTTCAGGTAGAAGGTGTTCAGCTCTGCCAGGAGGAACTGATGAAAGAAATGATCATCTATATACGTGCGACATTATATTATCATTGTATTATTGTATTCTACAATTCATCTGTAGTGTGGATTAACATGGGGAATCTCTCACCATGAAAATGATGCCCAGCACAGCGAGCCAGCGTTGAAGGCTGGAGGCCGGCTTCCACTCGAACTTCACCCAACTGTAGGGTGTGAACTGGAATGCTATACGTTTGATCTTCCCCCTGAAAACACACAGCAAAGACACAGTCAGAAATCAAATGTATCAATAAAGATTAGAATTGTATACATCAAAGAAAACATTAAGAAAGGCGGTGTGTTTTAATGTGCTAGCATGTTCCCATTTTGAAGGTTTAGCCAACATTTGCCTCCGCTCACACTGCAGCTTCCTCCTCTGCCTCCACGCCATTTCCTGTTCACGTCTGTCTGCTTGTTTGTGCTCACTACCACCACCACCTGGACTGGAGTGTGCATTACAAAGCGCTGCTCCAGAGCACAACATAATAAGGCCTCATGAAGGGCCACCTTTTAAGCCAATGTCTCTCTGTTTATGGCGGAGAGTCATACTTGTAAGTGGGAATGTTCCACAGGCCCTGCCACTGGTAGGGCTTCATCGAGAGCCAGGCCAGGGTCTTCATGCCACAGTAGATCCCCAGACCGTTACACACCAGGACATCCATGATCCACTGCAGAGAGAGAGACAGTGGCAACGTTATCAGCTGAGGATGTAGTGACGCCTTCACGCGACCCCGATCTTCAACACTAGCTTGTTCGATTAGACCTTTCCTTGGATGATTGTGAAGCAGCATGAGCTCGTCTGAAACCTCCATCACTCTGAAAGTGTCGCAAACTTACTCGATATGTTTGTACCATCAGATTAACTCTGTATAGTTCCCCTCGAGTGTGTTTACACTTCATTTCCTGTTGGTTCATCCACATTGCAGTTTCCACACCAGTGTAATTAAAAGGATATTATCGTACAAACAAACAGGAATTGAATTGCTCTCATAAATCAATAAACTTCAAAACTAAGGCAGCTCTAATACACCAAGTAGGAGGATATTAAACACTATCATAAGCTTATTAAAATGTCAGGATGGAACAGAGCGAAGATTCATGAAAGAACTGAAACAAGTCAGACTGGAACCTCGGAAAGTGTTACCAAACTCGAGCGTGAGAATATGCCCAACCAATAAGCGAGAAGCCAACAACTCGTCTATTACATCAGCGTTTCTGGAAACTGTAAATCGGCGCTCGAGTGTCAGCTCACTGACTTTCATTTATCTGAATATCACATTTGTCTTGTCAGATCACCTGTGAGGAGAAAGTCATGTGAGTAATGAGGGAGATCATAAATACGATATCTGCACGTACGTGGTCCCACCAGCACTCGGAGAAGTTAGGTAACTGGTGCTCCAGGCTGTATTCCAGGAACTCGAACATGACACTGATTATCATACACATCCACCAATCCCTGATCATCAGAGTCTGAGGAGGAGAAGAGAGCACAGGGCAAGGGTGAGTGGGAGGAGGAGGAGGAGGAGGAGGAGGAGGAGAGCAGCATGGGGGAGGAAGAGTTCTTCTCTACTGTCAGGTACTAAAGTGCAGACTTTCTGTTTCCAATGGATTTTACTCAAACACACCTTGATGTACCATCCCAGGAAGTGGGCGGGAACAAAGCCATCCATTTTGTCCTGTGGGAACAAACCATCACGTTACTTTAACATAACAAAAACACTGAAATTAAAAGGAGACTGTGGTGGTTTGAGCCACCCTCTGTCAGGCCATGTAGAGACATGTAGGGCCTGACTTATGAAGTGTTGGTATGTTAGTACATGAGATAAGCCAAAGGAAAATGAGAGGAATATATGACAACTGAGGGATTTTATGAGAACGGATGAGAGTGAAAGTGGAAAACAAATCATATCTTAGAGCAGAGTGATGTTGTACAAGATCTGGGTCATTTCCCTCTTCAAACTGACTGAGGATAAAAACAGACAGCAACATAAATAGAGCAGCTCCGGGACAGAAATATAATTTCTTACAAAGTGGACTCATATTTTAAGTAGTCTGAGTGTGCAGGGTTTTTGCATTTGTCACATGCGTGGTCTCACCCAGATGTTATGGAATGGATCTGTGGTGTTGCCTGGGTCATACATGAGGCAGTTTCCTCCATAGTCACGCTCCGGGAGCGGAACCCCCAGTTTGGGGTCAATGAACTTCATGAACTGTCGACCATCGTGCACCGTCTGAAACAAGAGGAAGACAGAGGGGCGTGTCAGCAACTTATACTTCCTCTAAATCAGTGTCAAAGGGAATATTCATAAATATATAATGAAAAATACAAAACAAAGACTTGGCTCATGGCGTCGCCATCATCAGTGGACTCACCTGGAATAGAATGAAGATGAGGAAGAGCTCGTAGACGACTGTGACACAGAGCCAGAAGCGCCAGTAAGCTGCAGAGAGAGAGAGAGAGACAGAGAGACAGAGAGACAGAGAGAGAGAGAGAGAGAGTTGCAGGATCAGTTGTATCCCTTACAAAATAAATATATGAAAGAAAGTGATTAAATAAATATACAGTACATACAGAAGAAAATGCGCACCTATCTTAAAATGTGGCAATGTGTGTATTGTATTGATTTGCAGAATTTCTAATTGTAGAACTATATTGCAGGATACTTTTATAGAACCGTTCCTGTCTGTAACACAATTCATAATCATATGCTGAGGGTGCTGTGATGCTCCCACTCACAATTCCACTGGGAGTGGCAGCTTCTACACGTGAAACTCCCTCCAGACCGTTCTACCAAGACTCAAACCAAACCTTTGGAGATTTGGGTCAACGGGAACAACAGCGGAACTGCCTCTGCTGGTTCAACGGGTCCGGTCCTCTGACACATTTACTAAGTCAACACAAAAATGCCCAAAACCATTTGGCTTCAAAAGGAGAGGGAGGGGGATGAGGAGGAGGAGGGGGAGGAGGAAGAAGAGGAGTGGCAAGAGGTGACGCAACAGAGGCCGTGGCACCTCCAACAACCAACAACACAATCGGAGCTTCCACGCCTTGTTCTCCTCCTTCCTTCCTTCCTTCCTCCTTTTCCCTCTGGACTTGTAAGAGATGTGTCTACAAACAGTCGCTCCCTTCAACATGAATCTAAAGAAACTAGAAAGTATAAACATTCATTTACTGTGTGTGCCATGCTATGAAAAGATGTACATTGCCAAACTACACAGGTTGATTATTCTAAAAAAACAGTTGGACCTTTAATGTATTTACACGGAAAGATGTTGATGCCAAAACATGAGACCAACAGTGTGTGCTAACAGAGCTCGCAGGCCGCCTGCATCAGAAGGTGCCGCTCTGCCACTTTGATAATTACATTTAACCTTTATGCGTATTGATTGCCAGCACTCACATGGCTCACATATCACATTCGAGTTCGACATGAGACTCTCGAACAGTGCAGCAGTGGTTTAAGCTCTTAGGTTATTGAAGCTCTGCCTCCTCACTTACACAGGGCAAACAAAGGTCAGACTCTGACAGAGACTAAATGAGACTGATGTTAGATAGAGCAAATGCAAGCTATAGAAAATGGGTAGAAAACACAACATGACTCATTACCTGGATGTGGTCTGGTGAAAGGTCCATCTTTAGCCTGCGTCACTCCAAAACAAAGAAACACGAGGATGCTGGCTACGATTCCTCTGCAGGAGTGAGAAACACGGAAATATAAACGAGAGAAAATATGAAAAATGAATGAACACTTAAAACATCCATAATGGATTTATCGTCATTAAACGCTAATTCCTTATCGTCTCATCTCTCATGGACATGGAGCAAACATTCTCATTTCCACTTTATACCTGAAGTGTCATTCTAAGTATTGATAACTAGGAAAGAGGACGGGGCCATTAACATAAAAAATGAGTTGTGCACGTTCTGTATCTGTACAATTTTAAAGTTGATTATTACATTCAGTGCGTTGATGTGTGTGAGTTGTAAAATTCAGGAAAAAATCCATCTAAAATACACCTTGAAAAGGAAAAAAATATAAAAGTCTTCCCAAGAGGTGCGGGATCCAATTAGAAATGTTCCAGTCCCAATGTGAGGTGTGTGTGTGTGTGTGTGTGTGTGCGTGTGTGTCAGGTGGAAGCTCATGGGACTTTATCCCAAAGAGCATGGCAGTCAGCAAATCCAGTTAAGCACAGTCTCACGACACATAGGTTACGGTATATATGTAGCTGTCTTGCGTTTGCACTATTCTACCACTGGTTAAAATCTAAATAAGCTTAAAGAAAATGAACCATCTAAACCACTAATTAAAATAAGGATGTTTTATTTCAGTATTCTTCAGTTTCCCATATTAAGACTCCACACTGTACCTGAGCTGAGTCCTTGCATGGTGGAACAGAAAGCAGCTTAAGACACAATACGAGCTGAACTGCTTCGTCTCCACGCGAAGGAGCCTCGGCTCTAAATAGACGTCTGACAGATGTCTGACCTCCTGACCTCCTCTGTGAAGGTGAACTCACCCACCACTTAAAGGTGCTCGCATTCACTGCTATGACATAAATGAAACAGACTTTTAAATTGAGTTTGTTTTAGCTCGGATGAACGAACACGCGAGGGCGACAGTGGCTCGTGGTTAGAGCAGCCGCCTTTGGAAGCAAAGGCCACTGGTTCAAATCGCACTCGGGCCCTGACACTGATACCCCAAAATAAGGCCCTATGCATAGAGGTCGAAATACCCCGCGACCCAGAACACTGGGTGAGCGGTAGAAGACGACGAATGAACATGTGCTTCTACCTTTTACCCAGTAACCTTTAAACTGTTTGCATGGAGACTGTCTGGAGCTCTTCTCTAAAAGCAAATCACAGAGCAGTGACCGGGAGAGTTGGGATACCCCAGGAACACAGACATAATATCTTCAGACACAACAATCAACCAGGTTCAATGTCTCTTCCTTGTTTTATCACCATGTAGTAAAGATGGAAACTCGTCAGTCTGATGCCCCAGCCCTGATGCCATCAGACACCGCTGGAGCAGCTGTTTATATTGTTTCTATCTTCTTCGACCTCCTAGATCACTATTCTCCATCACACACACACACACACACACACACACACACACACACACACACACACACACACACACACACACACACACACACACACACACACACACACACACGTGACCAAAGTCTACCAAAAGGCCACAGAGAATGTTTTGGGGGTGGAGGACAGATCCGTGCAGGGTCACACAGGAAATGACGACTGCGCTGTACTGACCTCTTGGTGTTGTAAGTGGTGTCCTGGGGAGTCTCTTCCAGCAGCGTGACGTAGACCAAAACACCAGTCAGAATGAACAGCACCGTCACTGTGTGGGCTCGCCTGGAGAGGGACACAGATTCATCCAAAGATAAATCAATCAATAAAAAAAAACAGTTGCTAACGACACGGAGAGCAGAGAGCTGACTTCAGGCACTGTGGTGATGTTTATACTGTATATAAGGCTTTAAGATCCACTTTTAGCACAAAGTGCTGTTGCAAACAAGATAAACATTGGCTTTCATGTGATGACAGATCATGGGGATAACGCGAAACAAAGTGGACTTGTGACTGAAAAATGTTTGTTTTGTTGTCAAAAAAATTAAAGGTAAAATAAAAGAACATTTTCCTTGTGGAAAAAACATCTTTCGATGACCGTTTGAGCAAGTACCGTCCCGACCTCTGGCCTTCTCCTCCATGACCAATGATTCACATTGGTTGACAAACTGAAGTGCAGGTTTCAGGGTTCTGTTGACCAGTGGCTCATGTCTCACCACATCACACCATGTAGCACACAGCGAACCTTGACCTTTTGCACACATGGCATGTCAGACATTGATACATGCTATCTGTGGGATTAAACCCAACACACAGGGTGCAAAGTATTATTTAACTACTACTTGCTGATAATGTATATGAGTCATGTAATGAGTCAAAAGAAGGTATGATAGCTCAAAGATTGCTTAGTGAAAACACCGGAAACGCTCTTTGGAAAGCTGACACGGAAATAATATTTATTTTCTAATGCACAATAAGGCCCTATGTATACTGGTAGAAATACCCCGTGACCCAGAACACTCAATAAGTGATAGAAGATGACACGACATGACATGGCAATAAGAGACCAAAATAAAACGAAATAAAGAGAAGATTTGCCTAAAGCTGGCCCAGGACGCTTCATTTCGAGGCGTCTACATGTAATTATATGCAGTGGCTTGTTCGGAAGTTGTTTTGCTGCCTGGCGGCAGAAGAACTCCTCACAATAATCACAGTAAATGTGTTTGGTTCCCATCAGACTGGAAGAAGCAGAGGATTAAAAAGAAACCGTGTCCCCGCACATGCTCAGTGAGGTGTGACAGCCTGACACTGTTTCCATGGAGTTGTTTCAACAACACTCCCTCTTATTATTATAAAATACAAGAGAAAACATGATGTTGAGTAACAGTTGGGGACCTTTCTGGGATTTAGGACAGCGACAGGGGCCACAAGGACAAAGGTGGTTTCAGATTATCTTAATTAACTTTTTTAATAACCATCGTTTCCCCTTGACTTTGGGCTTAGTCTGTATTATCAAGAGGTGTTTTCAGCTTCCCCTCTGCTCCTCGTCCTCATCCAACCTGTTTGGCAGGAGACACAGGGGACGACATGGCCTCTCTCCTGCCTGACAACCACACAACATCACCTTGAATGAAAAGATGCACTCTGTGGCAACTGAAGGCCCGGCTACAATAAGCTTAGAGTGACTCACTCACCACTACATACTGTATATGAGCCTGAGCTAACCAATAGAAACTCAATCTTTGTCGAGTTAGTCCATGGCAGAGAGGGATAGGCTCATTTTGCCCTGTGGCTGAAACCGGTTTCATAAATTTTCTTTATGCCCAGGCTGAGCTGAAATGATGACTTAGTGAAAAAACATGTTTGATTTTACAGTTTAATGTAAATGTAATTCTGAGAATTATCAGTAGATTTCCCGTATGACCACTTTTCATTTGCCTGAACCCTTTTACAGTTAGAACACAGATAATATACATTTGGGGGCTTTGAAAGAGGTTTGCTGGTTTTGAATTTAGTAAATTAACAACAAGCTAACATGGTGGTTAACCTTTGACTCTTTATGGATGTGGTAACTGACACTCACAATGAGGGAATGCTAAACTAGGTCACACAATCTCTTAATATAAAAAAAATAAGGTCAATTGAGTAAAAACTGAAATGTCAACCATATTATTCACTTTCATTTGTAAATCAAGAAATCTGACCTCTCACAGAGGTTGAGTGAAAAAACGTTTCTGTGAAGTCTGGAGGAAAAAATCTCGAGGGACTTCCCCTCTTCAAGTTATGTGGTAACTTAGCTGGTGGTGTGATTGCACATATTGTTTTTCAAACAACTTTCACCCACACATACACACACACACACACACAAATACACAAGCAAGCAACTCTGGCGCCAGAATCTAGTTAGATCACCCAGTTTCATAATTTGTTCTTTACTGCAAGCAACATTAACAACAAACCTCAGTTGCATGCAGGATTGGTAGTGTTCAGCAGTTAAAACACATAATATTCACAGACTTAGTATGTGATTTAAATGTAATGGTATCTTATATCAGCCACTACACAAAGTACACATATCAACTGTAGTGGAACATCTGTATCCAGTCACATCTGGACTTTGTCGTTAGAGGTTTAGCGGGTTTACTTGCAGTACATATACATACATTATATAAGAAGGTACTATATACGATCCGGCATGTGCTATTTTAACAGTAACAGACAAGGATGACTTTGTCACTCCTCTTTATCCCTAAAGGAATGAATCACCATGCCCAATGACCAATATGAGAACACACACACAAATAAGTATTCATTGAGTAACATATTTGCGGCCACAGTCCCTTCACATGAAGACAGGGTGCAGGAGTAGGAGGAGGAGAATGTCACTTTTCCAGACCGGCCTCATGCCCTCACCTGAATACACCTGCACACGTCGACACCAACGCTCTGACTTGGCTGTTTTAGTGAATGAATTAAAAACTGACTTCACCACATGGACACTGAGGGCAGATATTGAGAAGTAGCCTCTAACCCAAAATCACAAACACACTTCTTCTACTCGTGTGATTAAAGACACAGTGTGTGGGATTTAGGGACATCTGGTGGCGAAATTACATGTTGAACGCTCATCCTGCTCTTACAAGCATGTGGAACAGATTTGCTGTCACTTAAATCTTACGCACTAGACCTTTAATTTGAAATTTGGAGCAGGATCCAGATATCGGTGCCATTAATGGAGGTCTCCTGGGTCTGTCTTTGAGTTCACCTTGAAACCTGTAACACACCCTCCTGCTGTCACACACACACACACACACACCTCTGCAGCAGAGACACTGCACTGATGTCCTGTGGCTTCACTTGTGATGATGCAGCACTCACTCATGTTGACAGAAGCTGGAGCCACTCACCAGAAAAAGGTGATGGTCCCGTCGTCGTACACCTCGCTCTCCGTGTTCCTCCGGTGCAGGCTCTCCCTGGAGGTCTGCTTCATCACCTTAGCCTTGATCGGCGCGCTCTGACCCGGACAGCCCGGCTCCAAGGTGCCGTTGTTGACTTGCTCGGCGGCGGCGGATGTGGCGCACTTCCCGGCGGCGTTGATCGCCGCAGCCACGCTGCCTCTCTTCGACTCGGGCTTGGTCATGGCTCAGCTCATGCACCAACCAACCAACCACAGTAATCCTGAGCGGGGTTGGGTGGTGGAGGTGGTGGTGGACTGTCTTTATCGCTCGGCGCCGCCGCCGTGTACTGTCATCCACGTCAGCCCCACCCAGGTGGCTGTCTGCATCCTGGGGGTGGTCGGAGGGGGGTGAACGTTATAAGGGCGGAGGAACCAACCTGGAATTAACTCCTCAACACCACCCGGTGTAACACAACACTACACACCACAGTCCTCTGACTCACGTCAAGGCAACTCCAAGTAAACACAGGTAGCAGCGATGCTAAGAAAATGACTTAACTCCTGTTTGACATATACCTCACTAAGCTAACCATCTAGCTAGCTGTAAGTGACGAGCTGTTTTAAGCTAGCAAGACATGCTAACAAGGCTTGAACCCATACGTTGAGCTTGTTAGCAGTAAGCAAAACACTAACCCACGTTTAACCCTGACAATGTTTTGTCATTCAACGTGTTGGAGACTGAAGTTGAGGTTTCAAGCTTACTCACCGGGCTGAATGTGAAGGGGGTTACAGGCTGCGGTGGAGGGGAGTCGAGGACTAGCTAACGCTACATTAGCCCAAACGTTAGGCTAAGGGCAAAACAGAGACAACAGTAAGGTGGCTGATAGTGTCCTCCCGAGACCAGATTCTGTCACCGGCTCTACCTGTGCTACAGAAACTCACCCTGACCCTGAACTGGTGAGTCTGTTGTCTACAGACACTCATCACATGGGCATGCATTGCTCGGAGTCAAGCTATGTTCATAGGCATTACAACATCCGGTGTTTTCTCTTCAAAATAAAATAGAATTTGTCACAAAACCAAAAAGAAACATTTTATTTTGAAATATATGGTATTCTACCCGGAAGTTACGTTTTTACTGCTTCCCGGGGTTTCTCTACACCGACAACCGTAACCTATCAGGCGAGTTTAGCGGGAGATTATCCGTTTATGCGATTTGTTTCCCCACTGAAAAGCTGTAAGTCAAATTTTTAACTCTCCACACTAATAGCACGTGGAATCTAAAGTTGTTACACAACAGTGCGTGGCTTGTTGTTTTGCGCGGCAAAAACGTGGAACAAAGACAGCCTTCCAGCATATGTTGTCATTCATTTCTGTCGTCACTTCCGCCTAAATACCCCCCCCACACACACACACACACACACACAGGAGTGTCAGGAAAGTCAGGAAATAGCATATAATTTTACAATAAACAAAAAATACACTTGATAATAATAATGATAATATAACATTATCATTATTATTATTGTTATTATTATTGTTGTTGTTGTTGTTGTTGTTGTTGTTGTCATTATTATTATAACTATTATTATTATTATTATCCTTATTATTATTATTTAGCAGATAGCAGATATAACACTTTTATACGGTGTGTGTGTGTGTGTGCGTGTGGTGTGGCGTGTGTGTGTGTGTGGTGTGTGTGTGTGTGTGTGTGTGTGTGTGTGTGTGTGTTAGGAGATGGTGGGCACTGTGGCTCATAAAGAGTGAATGAATGACAGGAGCAGCCTGAGCTATTTATCATGTATGTAAACTCATTTCACTTTATGATGTTTGACTGACAGATGTATAAAACTATTTACATTCAAACACTAAACCCACTTGTTTGATTACTTTATCAATAGAGGGCATTTGTGTGATGAATAGTAAACCTCCCTGGTTCGCAGCCTCACCGAGCACAAAGACACTGACATCACATATTTGACCTTTACAGACCATAAACCTCAACTGAAATAATGGAGTTCAAACTTAGTTCAATGCCAGTGAGACAAAAGCATGCGAAACAGCATGGGTTCGGTGCCCAGCTGCCTCGCAGCTTTTCAAACTCTGCTCATATTTGACAGGAGAGTAAACATGGTGTTTATAAGGAGATATGCTGAATAGATGTGGATCTGTAAGCGTGAAATTAGCTGCTAACTCTTGTAGGAAATCTTCCTGGTGGGGGTGTGTCCAATGTGAGTCCGGCTTCGAGCTAAAAGGCAGCACGCAGAGCAAACACTTTTATTGGGAGGAGGGATCAAATGACCATTTATCCCCTCGGTGTGGCCTGCAGCCCCTCTGCCACTTCAAAAGAAGCAGTTTGTTCAGGTGAGGGGGCTCAGTGGGGGGCTGGAGGGGGAGGGGGACGCAGGGCAACACCCTGGAAATGGCCCCTTTTTAAGTTAATGCCTTTATTGGCGAAAAACAACAACCGCCGCTCCACAGCAGGAGCCACAAAACAGTAAAATGTGCCAACGAGAAAAAGATGTGGGCAAATACAGTACATATCGAGTCGTATGAATCATTCATCTTGTGGATCTTTGTTGTCACTTGTTTACTTTTGTGTGAAACATGCATCTTTGTTTTAATAGATTGGTGACATCAAGGTGCAAATAATAAAAACTGCGTAAAATAAGTACAAAACTGTTTCCACCATCACACTATACAATGTGTATCTGTAAATATGTACATCCCTACTGTCCGTACTGTGGATATGATGATGAAGATATAGTGGGACGCGGACAGTCGTATGACTAAATGTCCTTGTTGACAACTGTTGCTCCACTGAACTGTCTCTAAACATATTAGTGATTGATTGAATCTCTGACAACAGCTGGAGGACGTCACCTCCATATTCAAAGTGTGTGTGTGTGTGTGTGTGTGTTCTGACCGGTCCGTGTTAACTCCTCAGGCTGTTTCCATTTCTGTTACAGAGCGAGATAGAGTGTGTACATGTATGCACGCGTGTGTACATGTATGCACGCGTGTGTATCTAAACAAGAGAATGCTGCAAACAGGTGACAGCAGAGTCGACCAACCTGCTGCGGGATGGACACAAGACTTTCCCCTCCTTTGCATTCCCGGCCTTCAAACTCCTGCTGATCAGATCTGTTAGAAAGAGAAACTCCTGTCACTGATTACATCTGTTTGAAGCCGACTACCACCAGTCACACACACACACCACACACACACACACACACACACACACACACACACACACCTAAATAAGTAAATAAGTAACCAGTAGTGACACTGAGTACTGAGGTGTGATAGGTCGTATGTTTGTTGTCCTGCAGGCAGAGTTTCCCTGACGCCGTCAAAACAGAAGCTACAATGTAACTGACAGGCTCTGGTTCATCATCATCATCACCATCATCATTTGTAATCTATGTAACATAATAATCAACCACTTCATTTAAATGACATCAAAATGGAATTACATTTGCGTCCATACATTCTGCTGTAAGGGGCAGTTACAAGGCCAACTTTGTGTATC
The DNA here is from genome assembly GCA_016785325.1 of Chascanopsetta lugubris. Classification (NCBI taxonomy): domain Eukaryota; kingdom Metazoa; phylum Chordata; class Actinopteri; order Pleuronectiformes; family Bothidae; genus Chascanopsetta; species Chascanopsetta lugubris. The sequence goes on along the minus strand of JAFBJT010106093.1, from coordinate 46,466 downwards.
TACCTTTGACCATTAGATGGAGCCAATGCACAACACAAAGAGGATACTGATGCACCACCAGCCCAGATTGGACAATATAACAGGATTCATTTCAGTTTGCGTGGAATGTTTTATAGATATATACTTCAGTATCTATTTTGTGTGTAGAATTATATTCTAACTCTAAACTCTATTATTTTTATTGTGCTGCTGAAATGAGTAAATCATATGTCTGTGCACCTTGTGGCCGCCAGGTGGAGCAGTGCATCACAGAAAACCATTGTAGTTCTATTTCAGCTTTGGCTCTGCAGTGTCAGACTATGGCCACAGGGGGAGCAGTGGACCATCAGTCCACTGTCAGGTGGGTGTTAGTTATCTGGGTGTTTGACTGTGAGGATCTGAGCGCAGCAGAGTTAAGGGACATGTCTGCAGACACACAGTCATGTGTTTACTGCACATTGTAAACAACATGGAGTGCATGTATGTTGATTATGATGATTAGTGATTCTAACCTACTTTTCTCATACAGTGGTGTTTATAAATCAGGCTTGAAATTCTAATTTAACCTTTAGACATAAAAACACACTAACGGACCGTGGATCAAAATCCAAACATGAAACACATATTATCTTAAAATTATACTCTGTTAATTCTACAAATGTGTATGTGAAATTAAATTAGTGTGTTGAAATAATTCTACTCAGGCTGTAACCTGCCTTGTCTTTGTCTCTCTCTCTCAGCTGAGTGCAGATATGACCCAGGGGAGCTCGTATTGTTTTTGTGGTGATAGAGAAAAAGCAGTGTGAAGAGAATGGAAATGTGGAGTTCCAACATCGGACAAGTCAACGACCGTGTGAGTGAAAATAAACGCTACAATTAACGAAAATGTAGAATTGTCAGACAATGTGATGAATGTTTGGATTTACGACTACAAATCCTCTATGCGTCCATTTTCGGACGTCAGGCCCACGTCCGATAATGGAACTGCATGTACCCAAAAGTGCAGCCCTGGCTCTTTTCACGCTGACACCGGGAAAAGTCCGGGCGCAGTGATTCCGTGCAGGAGTTTGTCAAAGTGCCCCGTGCAGAGGATGGACGGGAAACCAGGGTGGGGGTGGAGGCAGTGCGCGTGCGTGAGTAGCGCGCGCGCGTGTGTCTGTATGTGTGTGTGTGTGTGTGTGTGTGGGGGGGGGGGGGGGGGGGGGTTGGGCTTAAGGCAGCCAATGAGAAAGTGGTGCGAGGTGGCTGCTGTGATCCAGAGCTGATGGAGAGGTTATATAGTCACATCCCAGAGTGAAGGTACATTTAAACTGGAGTAAGAGAGAGAGAGAGGCAGAGAGAGAGAGAGAGAGGTAGAGAGAGAGAGAGAGAGAGAGAGAGGTAGAGAGAGAGCTAGAGGGACAGAGAGCGAGAGACGAACAACAACAACAAACACCATCGCTCCTCAGGGATCCGTCACGCAGGACACTTTCTTCATCACTTCTCGGGGACACTATTCAGGGACCATGTCCAACGTCCAGCTATCGTGCACGGCGCTGGAGCGGCTGCTGGCCCGGAGGACCTTCCCCCTGCACCGGCGCACCGGCGTCTGCCGCAGCCTCTTCGGCCCCGTGGACCACGACGAGCTGAACCGGGAGATGAAAGCCAAGATGCGGGAGATTTCCGAGCGCGACCAGCAGAGGTGGAACTTTAATTTCGAGGCCAACACCCCGCTGCTTGGGAATTACGAGTGGGAGGAGGTGACCGTGGACACGGCGCCGGGGTTTTACCAGGACTCGGAGCCGAGCGAGCGGGTCCGGGTGCCCGCGACGCCCGTGAAGCAGAGGCCCTCGCCGGACTCCGAGGAGACGCCGCGGCCGGACGCGCTGGAGCGTCTGGCGGCGCCGGAGAGCAGCGACGCTCCGTGCCCGGTGGAGGTGAACCAGGAGAACCGCACCGACAAGATCAACTCAGGGAGGAGGACCCACAGACACGGCCCGTGTATGAGGCGCAAGAGAGCGGCCAGCTCCCCCGACAACAACACCCACATCACAGGTACACACCTCACCCACGCACCGTCACCTCCGGGCTCCGACGCTGGATCCATCCATCTGCGCGAAGCGTTTAAAAAGAATAAATACTAAATGTGTTTTTTTTTTAAAATTTATTTTCAGACTTTTTCGTCAAACGGAAGAGAGCGGCTGACAGGAAGCCGAGCGACCTGAGTGGGTGCCACCTCTCCAAGTCCCCGATCCCGGTGGAACAAACCCCACGGAAGAGGATCCGCTGAAGGTGCGAGTCTGTTATAATTTTTTTTTTATATTTAAATTATATAAAATATAACTTATTTAAATAAGTGTATTTAATTGTATTTACATGTAAAATAATGCTAATTAGTATTGTTATTCTTCTTCTTGTATTTACGTGTATGGTAGTAGAGGTGATTCAAACAGCGCAAGCAGCTTATCGCTGGGGGGGGGGGGGGGGGGGGGGGGGGGGGGGGGGGGGGGGGGGGGGGGAGGGGGGTTGGGGGGGTGGGGAGAGGTCGGTGGTGAAATCGCAGTAGTAGTGATAGTAGTAGCTGTAGTAACACGAGTGGGTTGGGGGAGGGGTATGCGTGCGTCACCGTGTGGCGGGAAAAGGGCGCCGCTAAAGTATGACGCCTGCTGCGGCTGAGGTTTCATTTCCTGTTTCCTCCGAAACTGTTTCTTCTTCTTCTTCGCTGGAAATTCTACGGAAAAACTCATTTTTCCTTTCTTCTCCTTCGGTCCTCCAGGTGTGATTGTCAGCGTGTTCTTGTTGCACTACTTTTTTGAAACGAAGAAGAAGGAGGTGGAGGAGATAGAGTTCCAGCCTCCCGGGAGGAGACCGGGACGCGCAGCCGGGTCTGCGCTGCCTCTGCCGGGCTTGGCTCGGCGCGCAGCCCCGGTGGAGGAACCAGCCTCAGGAGGAGCGCACGGTTTGGGGGATTCAGGGGAATTGTGACATCTATCCAGTACAAATGTAGCATTCATTATTGCTTTTGCATATTCAGCCACTTGACAGTGTTAAATGTTTTAACATCTGTGCAATCCTTTAAAAAATAAAAAGATAAAAATACACTGGCCAAAAGTGTACAGCTTTATAGAGACAACAGCCTAAATAAATGTTTTATTTCTGCTCTGTTTTGGTTTTCTCTGTAAATGTATATTTTTATTCTAACTTATAATTTATTTATGTTTCTTTATATAAAAATGCCTTCGACCAAATGGCATATTTTTATTTTATTTTATTATTTACATTTGTTTTCATTTCATTTTGTGATGTTTTGCAATCATGTAGCTCCCCGTTAGTCTACACTTGAAAAGATAGTTTCTCCTTTGTGTTTCTGAGCCGTTGTGTTTTCATTTTTCTGTGTTTTCATACAAGTGCCCTAAAATCATGTCTGGGAATAAAAAATATTTTTCACTTCAATTTAAAGCAGAGTTTGTGTGTTCTTTTGCAATTTAACTTTTTCATTTTTCTAATTTTAGAGTCTTAATGTTGGTTCGGTTCAATAAGTGGTTCAAACTAAGTTAAATCTGCATCCAGAGGTGGTCTCTTATGCACCAATGACGTCACAGAGAGCGAAAGGATCACCTCTATTGATCATCACACACTTATCTCAGCCCCTGCTGGGCCTCGCAGGTACTTCACTGTCTGCTGCTCACACACACACACACCTTGCGGGGCCGGGGCGGCATTGAGCGGCGCAGCTGCGGGATATAGGCTGGGATTTAAAGACCCTTTCGCCCCTTTAAAAGAAGCAGCAGCTGCCTTTGGATCCCAGCTTTGTCCGCCACCAAGACACCCCCACACTCAACAAGCCCTCTAAAGACCCACTCACACACACACACACACACACACACACACAGTGTGTTTACCCCGGCGTGGATACACCGGGCGTGGAGGCCACCTGCCAGAGCTGCAAAAAGAAAAACCTACCAGTCTTTGTATTTGTATTCCTGCGTCTATTGAAACAAACCATTCAACAGGTCATACTTGCAAGTTTAGCCCTTTAATTGAGAGGAGCCAAAGTGGCTCAGAGGGGCCTGGACGCACCGTCCGGGCCCCGGCAATAAACCAAACAAAGCCGCATCCCATAATATTCCATAAGTTTGTGATGGAAATGGAGACTTTTTGATGGCCAGGGTGACTTTGTCAGCTCGGCGAGCGTCCGACGGGGCCTTGTTCTGCTCGGCGACACAAAGCGCTCTCTGGCTCCATTCTTTCCTTTTTGTTGCCATATGGCAAATCCATGTAGACATAGCCAAGACCCATTCAGAGGGCCACAGAATGTCCTGCATCACAGAACAAAGGCCACTTTGTCTGGCTGCTCCATTGATACCAATGGGAGAAAAAAATATTATAATTAATCTATGGCTATATCCAGCTAATTAACGCCCATATGCCCACGGGGGAGCGGCAGGGGCCTTTCAGCGCAGGTTTAAACTCTCAATAGTTTACATGTTAAAGACAACAGCTGTTCATGTGTTACTTTAATGAAGTTGGAGACTGGACACATTCGGGGGGTTTGCGTCCCTCCATCCCCCCCCCCCCCCTCCCTGGAGTTAAAGGGGTCATCTTCTTTTATTTGTCTGTAACTATATAGAATTTGTAGAAGCAAAAAATGGGGTTTTCTATCAAATCGCAGGCTTTGTGTGAGAGGTCAAAGGTCAAGGCCCGAAATTCAAATGCAAAGCTTCTCTTTAAACACGGGCACACAAAGATAAATTAAAAATTGTGCCTGTGTTTCAAACATTTCAAGCGACTCAATCGGAGCATCCATGCATGAGAAGTGGAGGCTCATAACATGAGCCCGAGGCCTGCGTCCGTTTTTAAAGTTTAAATGGTCGCCGTGGTAACTTCATTCTGCTAAGGAGCGAGATGACAGCGAACATACAAAGCTCATTAACAAGCAGAATATGAGTGAACAGGCAGCTGCTGATGGAGAGAGGCCTTCAGTCTCCTCTGTGACCTTTGAACCCGCTCACAGCGGCATTGACATTTATATTTCTTTTTCAAATCATCAGATATAATACATTATTCTGTATTCAGAATTTCCAAATAATAAAATGAATAATGTAAGATCGTTGGTTTGCATTTGAGGAGTCATTTCATTTTTCAAAAATTTCTGATTGAGGTCAGTAGAGGAAAATAAACATCACCCATTTATATTAAAGAGTCAAAATTGGAATTACTATGAAGAAATTCATATTTGATGTCATCATGTTAATGTCAGCTCAGCCTCACCAGAAGCATAAAGTAACTTGATTTAATCACATTGACTCCTCATAATAAAACCATGTCAGCCTCAAAATCATTGAGTCACTGTGGCCAAACATTGTTATTTTTTATGCAAATCCACAGACTAAAAATATCATTTCTGGGGAGTAAAAAAAAAAATCAGTCAAAACACACAATTACCAGGGACAGTCTGCAAAGACTACAATTAAATATAGAAAGCGGGGAAATCAGCCAAAGGGGAATTAGCATTTTCCATGACCATCTGGCTTCGGCGCAGGCGACAGGGAACAAAGCCGGAGCTGGATGGAGAGGAGAGGCGAGTGTGCCATCGCATTGACCTGCAAATGAGGCTTTGTCACCGAGTTAAAGCTCCCTGACCCCCTTTACACTCCACCCCCCACCCCACCTCAACACCCCCCTTTTACCCCCCCCCCCCCAAAAAAAAGACTTCTTTTATTTAAATCTATAGCGTGACCAATGGAGGCCTGGATTTAGGTCTGTGTGTGTTTAGGAACAGAGCTGAGATTGATTGACAGAGTGCCAATAATAATCATAATAATAATAATAATAATAATCATAATAATAATAATAACAATAGTAGTAGTAGTAGTAGTAGTAGTCTCCTGGATCCAAATTCATGTGCATGTGTGCGCCATAAAGTTGGACACCTGTGCCCCC
>JAFBJT010106093.1:22743-37282 GCA_016785325.1 Chascanopsetta lugubris | reverse complement strand
TGGGGGTCTGCTTTTTTTTTTTTTTTTAAACGTGACTTCTGTTGAATTATCAAACTTAAATGTTTGTTTAAAAAAAAATCATCAAAAATGTGAAGAAAATGCCATGATGTGTTTTTTCCCACCAAATCGGTCAAATCAGCTGTTCAACAGAGAAACTACATTTTAAATGTTATATATATATATATATATATTTTGGGGGGGGGGGACTTGTCATCATGGGAGGAAGCGTCTTCTGGGGGTGAAGGCACAGAGACTCCACAGAGAAGGAACATGTCAGCTGTAGTGTTTATCTCCCCCTACTGGACATCCATTTCAGCTCCATGACCCCGGGGGGAACTGTGTGCTCAGGCCTCCCCTTTAATGTGAAACTCGGATGTGGGCGGGGTTTAAAAAAAAAAAAAGACCAGCTAAAGCAAAAAAAAAATTTTTTTTAAATCAACCTGAATCTGACCTTTAGCTTCTTTTTTTTTTTTTTTTCATTCTTTTAGTTTCAGGGATGTTTTAGTTTCAGCCTCTGGTGGAGTCTGTGGAGCTTCCAGGCGTCGGTTCTCTCGTCCCCATCGCTCCTCTTCTTCAGTCTTATGCACACGTCTGAGAGGCGCCTCCATGTCCGCCTGCAGAGGGACCTACACTCACTGAAGACTCCCGCGCACACACACACACACACACACACACACACACACACACACACACACACACACGAGTTCAGGTCCTGACATTTATAGAACCTTACTACTTTCTAATGAAGAGGTCACATGTCATCACTCAATTTAAATAATTGTACAAAACAAATGTGATGTGTATCTCTCCTTGCCGTCTAATGAATATATGAATATATTTACATAAGCCTGTACAAAGCTGCTGCAGCTGACAGTCGTTGGATGGACAATAACTTTAACTGTCAAAGATGGCTGGGGAGGGGATCTTATGTTTTTAGTAATATTTTTTGTTTTTGTTTTTTTTGTTGAAGCAATATTTCTTTATTTCATTGTTTTCGGGGGTTTTTGACTCACGTATGTATTGTGATGACATGCTGATGCGTCGGATCAGAGCTGTGTTTTTCTGTTCTTAACGGCGGTGACGGGGGAAGTTTTTTTATGTTCCTTTTTTTTTTCTTTTTTTTTTTTATGTACCGTCCCACGTCCCAGTTTCGGAGGCGCAGGTTTCGGGTTTGAGGGCATGGGAAAAGCTCAGAGCCCAAACCCTTGCTCACTGGTCTTGGAAGACTTTTCTGATCCTCTGGATGGCTGCTAACTACTGAGAGGGGGTCAGAGCGGGGGGGGGGGGGGGGGGGTCAGGGGGGGGGGGGTCGGGGGGGGGGTTGACACACTGGGGTTTAAAATGATGTGTGGGGACTGTTCTGAGCAGCCCAGGCTTGTTTTTTGGGACTAGCTGTTTATTACTGAACAAAACTATAGAGAGGGTGTACAGTCATGGATTAGCAGAATAGACCGAGCCACTTTAAAGATTTACAATTTCGTTGTCTTGTATCCAAATTGGATACAAGCTTATGTTTGTTGCAAGATTTTTACTTGCTAAATGAAAAGTTGTTTTAAAATGAAAAAAAAAAAAAAGAAAGAATAATAATAGGAGAAAAAGCAACAGACAGCGTTTTGGCCTCTGATTGTTTATATCTTTTTATAAATTTTAGATTGAATTCTTCTCTTTAAGGTGGCTCACTGATGCTTTCAACTCTTGTGCATATTAAAGAAAAGAATGAGTTGAAAATCATTGTGCCTTTTGTTTTTTCATTTCACGTAAAACTTGAGTTGTATCGACGTCTCGAACTCTTTGAGAGCGGCGTGAGAATGTGGGGCGGTGGTGACGCGCCGCCTCCACGCTGTAGATGGCGCTCTGCTGTCCAGCGCGTCTGCTCCCCTCCGCTCGTGTTCATGGAACATTGTACCGCATCATTTCTCCACCTTAACCTCCCTCCACCCCCTTCCCTCCCCCCTCCTCCCTCCCTCCCTCCCTCCGGCACAACAGACCATCTCCGCCATATTTCAGTCAGGGGAATTTTGATATCACTCTTTCTCATCTCGCCCTCAGGACATGATCTGTGTTTCTGACCCGAACCAAAATAAACTTGGATGTTTAGCCACTGGAGCCTTTGGTGCCTGCAAGTGTCGTGATTCGCACGCACATTAACTGTTGACTGGCCAATAGCGCTGCCGCGGAGAGCAAACTACTTCCTGCAGATAAACAAACACACGAACCCACTTCCAAAAGAGGGGCGGTGAGTTCTGCGTCACAGGCCACACCGGCTGCGTGAGCACTGTGGAGCAGCTAGTGTTGCAGAGACATCGGTAAACCTCACCAGGTGGTTCATTCGAAACCAGGCAAAGAGGCGGAACACACACGGAGCTGTGGGTCGGCCCGTGGTGCCGTCACGGGTCCCGTTCGATGGGGACTCTGTTTTCCTCACTTCCTCAAGTGACGGTCTTGTTGGAAAAGACTGAAAACATCTGTACCATCAGTTGCTACTATGGTTTGTGATTTGCATTTCTGGATCACCCTTTAATTTGAACTACATCAAGTATGTTGCTGTTGTCTAAAAAGAAGACTTCTGGTACTTTTACTTTGAAAAATAGGTCGATTAAAGTGCTCCTTTACTCGAGTATGTCCACTTTTACGAGTGTAAAAACATGGCGGCCTCCATAGAGGGGACCTCCCCCCCCCTCCTCGTGTAAATATACATTAATGGGCTCGTTGAAGGGTAATGGGGAAAAAAAGAATGAAAATGTTAATATGTAATTGTTTAGTAATATTTTTAGAAATGGCAAAACGGACGGAGGTCCTGGAATAGCAGTAATAGTAATAACGCAAGTGAATGTGAACTTTTACTTTGAAATATATTTCAAGCGTTTTTGGATCCTTCGTGGCAGAGAGGCAGCCAAGAAGCACCAGGCCACGAGCAAAGCCTGGCACCCCCCCCCCCCCCCCCCCCCCCCCCCCCCCCCCCCCCCCAACCCGGCCACCAAAAAACCCTCCCCCCCCCCCCCCCCCCCCCCGGCTCACCTCCGACTTCACAAACCCGAACCACACCAAGTCAACAATCGGACGCAGAGAGGAGAAAAGGTGGGGAGTTGTGTTTGAATGCATGACCACACGCTGCCTCTCCCTCCTGGAGAAGCTGGATTCAGGCGCCTTCCTAATGGCTCTATGACGGCTCATCGCAGCAACGCGCGTAAAACCCTTGGAACTCCTCCCGGATAACGGCGCTCGCTCAGAGAGCTTCCGAGCAACGCGCTGCGTCCGACAGGGGCAGCTGGCAGAACTGCAGACACACCCGGCGCACCACACTTCAGAGGGACCGGGGCGAGAGAGGTGAAGTCTGTAAAGGCGGCCCTCAGAGTAACGCTTCGAGACCAGGCGGTACCGGAACCCGTACCACAGACGGTGCTCGTCGAAGTGGATGGGGATCACGAACGCGAAGTCCCCCTATAGGCTACCTGTCGCCCGATCCCCCCCCCCCCGACCCAGACCAGTGACACCCTGCATCCCGCTGATGGAACTCCGAGACGCCTCGCTCCCCCGAGTGATGCACGACCCAAACGGGCGACTAGGAAGACGGCGCCGGAGACGCAGCCAGACCCTGGTCGACCGCTTCTGGAATTCCTTTATCCGTCACTGGCGGCCAACCCTCCAATGACGGTCAAAGCGGAGGAAGGACTGGGGGCGGAACTGAAAGAAGATCAAGGGCTCCCACGGGCCCATGGGGACGATCGAAGGCACCTGCTACCCTGGACCTGACGGACGCGTTACATCAGCGACCGTCCAGGTCGAGAGCGAAAGCTACGACCGACCCGTCGCGCGACTGATCCCGTCGCCACGTTCCAGCGACGAAGACAACGACGACGAGATCAAGGCGCCTCGTAAACGTTCTTCCCGAGACCCTTGTCTCGAGAGACTTCGGGGGTGGGCGGGGGGGGGGGCGGCTGTGTCGGAAAGTCCACACGGCGCCTCCGAGCACATCACAGGCAACCTATCACAGGCAACTTATCATAGGCAACTTATCGTGGGCAACACACCATAACAGGATCATAGCACCTCTGCCCCTTAGCCCAAAGGCGTGGGAAAAGTAAAGGTTAACGATACACGACACAAGGTCGATGTTCTGTGGGAATTCTCCGCCTCGATCGGAGTCGAGGTCGACGGGACACAGCGACATGCCACCGCCCGGCCTGCGCAGCGCGGAGAGAAGACTCGTCAAAGACGCGCAGCGCAAGGGGGCGCGCAGGCTGGACGCAGCGGGCTGCGCCGCCAAACTCTCTCCACAGGAGGCCAAACTGCCCGAGGCTCATGGAGCGTCACAACGGGAGGAACAGAGTTGTGTTCAACTGCTCTTTCAAATACGAGGGTCACTCCCTCAGTGAATATTGAACTTCATCATTATATCATATTATATCATCATCCATCCTTAGATTTGTATTGTATTGAAGAGCATAAGTATAAAAAAGCAGTATAGTAGTTTTCACTTTTATTATTGTCATTGTTGTTATTATTATTATTGTTGTTGTTTTTATTATTGTTATTATTATTATTGTTGTTGTTGTTATTATTATTATTATTATGTAGGCGATGAACTGGATTTTGCTCTCTGTGGACTACAACTGGGTCAACGTTGTCTGCGATCGACTGTTCGTGTCTGAAGTCAGTCACGTGACTTTATTTTTCCTGCCCTCATTTCCGGAAATAACAGGAGCAGAGGGGCTCAGTATGGCGGCGGGAGCGGAGCAGCAGTCCGCCACTCTCATCCTGTCCACCTCCGCCGCTCGGACCTAATTAACGTCGCGAAGTAACAGGTGAAAAAAATAAACGGTGTGTTTCCTGTTAGCCTTAGCATTAGCTGCTTCGCTCGAGCTAACTGTCGAACCGCGTCTGGGCGAACAACAACAGCAAGTTAGCTTAGATTAGAGTCGCGGCAGCGACTCCGCTCACCTCACTGCGTTGTCTCTCACTTTGCTGAATAATGCGTTTGGAACAATGGGGCAGCGTTAGCATCTTAGCATCGGAGCTAACTATCCACGTTAGCACTCGGCGTCATTTGATTTTCCACTCAGGCGGAGGAGGATTATTCACCGCTGCTGCTTTATTCACGTGTCCACAGTCGTCGAGACCTGGATTCATAGATTTGCAATCATGTCGTTTAAAGTAAAACACGTCTATTTAAAGATATATGTTTGTTTACATTAAGGCTTATGTTTGTCACCGATGCTAGCCACGGTTGAGGGTGTTTGCGTGCATGATTAGCCAGTCACTTGACCCTTTAAAGGTGCAGTGTGTAAGATCTGGTGACATCTAGAGGTGACGTTGCTTGTTGTATCCATCACCGCACCCTCACCCTTCTGAACATGCAGGAGAACCAGTGGTCGACTTCAGTTGCCATTAAAAGTCAATAGATGTTTCGTATGTCCACTCTGGGCTATTGTAAAAACATGGCGGCCCCGGCCGAGAGGAGACAAATATACATTCATGGGCTCATGTAAAGATAATGGGAAAAGATAATACATGTAGGTGATTGTGAATGAATGAAAATGTCAGTATGTAGTTGTTTTGTAATATTCCAGGTGAGACAAAAATGACAGTTTTTTAAAGGTGCAGTGTGTAAGATTTTGTCAAAGAAAAATGTCAATATTTTATTGGTTGGAAAAATATTGAATATTAAAACAGTCACCACAATGTACAAGTGGTTTTCATCCCCTCATGTAACCAACAGTCCCGCCCACTTCACCCCCTCCAACCTCTTGTTCCAATCTCTAATCATCAATCACTTCTGGAATCAATTCTCTGACCAGAGTTGTGGTTCGTAGCTGGTGACTCAGCCCTTCCTTCTTCACTTAAAGGTGCATTGTGTAAGATTTTGGTCATTTTTGTAAAAAATAGCTCACTGCACACAGCTGCTAAACACTGCACACTGCTCACTGCACACAGCTGCTAAACACTGCACACTGCTCACTGCACACAGCTGCTAAACACTGCACACTGCTCACTGCACACAGCTGCTAAACACTGCACACTGCTCACTGCACACAGCTGCTAAACACTGCACACTGCTCACTGCACACAGCTGCTAAACACTGCACACTGCTCACTGCACACAGCTGCTAAACACTGCACACTGCTCACTGCACACAGCTGCTAAACACTGCACACTGCTCACTGCACACAGCTGCTAAACACTGCACACTGCTCACTGCACACAGCTGCTAAACACTGCACACTGCTCACTGCACACAGCTGCTAAACACTGCACACTGCTCACTGCACACAGCTGCTAAACACTGCACACTGCTCACTGCACACAGCTGCTAAACACTGCACACTGCTCACTGCACACAGCTGCTAAACACTGCACACTGCTCACTGCACACAGCTGCTAAACACTGCACACTGCTCACTGCACACAGCTGCTAAACACTGCACACTGCTCACTGCACACAGCTGCTAAACACTGCACACTGCTCACTGCACACAGCTGCTAAACACTGCACACTGCTCACTGCACACAGCTGCTAAACACTGCACACTGCTCACTGCACACAGCTGCTAAACACTGCACACTGCTCACTGCACACAGCTGCTAAACACTGCACACTGCTCACTGCACACAGCTGCTAAACACTGCACACTGCTCACTGCACACAGCTGCTAAACACTGCACACTGCTCACTGCACACAGCTGCTAAACACTGCACACTGCACACTGCACACAGCTGCTAAACACCGCACATAGCTGCTTAACACTGCACACAGCTGCTAAACACTGCACACTGCACACAGCTGCTAAACACTGCACACTGCACCCAGCTGCTAAACACTGCACACTGCTCACTGCACACAGCTGCTAAACACTGCACACTGCTCACTGCACACAGCTGCTAAACACTGCACACTGCTCACTGCTCACAGCTGCTAAACACTGCACACTGCTCACTGCACACAGCTGCTAAACACTGCACACTGCTCACTGCACACAGCTGCTAAACACTGCACACTGCTCACTGCACACAGCTGCTAAACACTGCACCCAGCTGCTAAACACTGCACACTGCACACAGCTGCTAAACACTGCACACTGCTCACTGCACACAGCTGCTAAACACTGCACACAGCTGCTAAACACTGCACACTGCTTACAGCTGCTAAACACTGCACACAGCTGCTAAACACTGCACACTGCTCACTGCACACAGCTGCTAAACACTGCACACTGCTTACAGCTGCTAAACAATGCACACTACACACAGCTGCTAAACACTGCACCAGCTGCTAAACACTGCACACTACACCCAGCTGCTAAACACTGCACCCAGCTGCTAAACACTGCTCACTACACACAGCTGCTAAACACTGCACACAGCTGCTAAACACTGCTCACAGCTGCTAAACACTGCACACAGCTGCTAAACACTGCACACTGCACACAGCTCCTAAACACCGTCACGTCTCACTGTACACAGCTGCTAAACACTACTCACTGCATATAGCTGTCAAACACTGCTCACTGTTGCTAAACACTGCTCACTGCACACAACTGCTAAACACTGCACACCGCTTACAGCTGCTAAACACTGCACACTGCTTACAGCTGCTAAACACTGCTCATTGCACACAACTGCTAAACACTGCACACTGCTTACAGCTGCTAAACACTGCTCATTGCACACAGCTGCTAAACACTGCTCATTGTACCCAGCTGCTAAACACTGCACACTGCACACAGTTGCTCAACATTGCTCACAGTCACACGCACAACACATGACCTCACTGTGCTGATGATTGTCAAGGTTAGGGTTAGAGTGAAACAAATAAAAGTCAACAGCTGTTCATTTTATTTGTCAAATAATAAACTGATGTCTGCTAATATATATAGTATATATCTGCTTTCAAGCATCATGTTAAGTAGTTACATACCTTAGATACTGTAAGTACACAACAGAGCAGTCACAGAGCAGAAGGTCAGAGTCATATGTGTGATTTCATATATTCACTATGACCACTGATGTTGATCACAGAGGATTTGATCTGGATTTATTGATTTATCGCAGAATAGTTGGTTGTTCTTTGAATCTTTGTGTTGTAGTTTCGTCATGTTGCTTTCATGATATATTTTCTTTTCAAAGTCGCATGTATATTTGTTTCTAAATGGTAAATTATAATTTCCATAAGTCCAATTCCTTGATTTTTGGTTTTTGTTTAAAGTGACTGCACCTGTCAGTCTTTTGTTCTGTTCACTGCTCGTTCACTGCATGTTTACACTGTGAGTAACATGATTGCATGTGTGTATGCTCCCTTCTAAACTACTCATTTCAATAAAGCCTGCTGCTTGCTGACCTCCACACACACACACACACACACAAACACACACAGCTTCACGCCCTCATCACTCTAACCAGTCCATTCCTCTCTGTCTCTGTTAACCAGCTGCGAAGGAGCACGTTCGGCGAAACCGTCAGAGTCGAACCTTTTTGGTGGAGAATGTGATAGGAGAGCTGTGGTCGGAGCTGGAGGAAGGTAGAGTCGACACTCCTCACTTCTCATTTCATTTTCCTGAAATGCTCTGCTCCTCTGTCATGCTACTCTGATACATCAAACTGCTGCTGCTGAAAATCATCTTTTTCAAATCATTGACTGATTTCCTGTTTCCTCCAATGTTCTCTGAGTCTGTGTAGATGAACTAAATACATTTTCATGCGTTCACTCTAAATCTATGAAAATAATTCACGTACATACTGTATCATCTCTGACTGCTTCATACCATAACACAGTCAGATGTTATGATCTCCACACAACATGTGTCAGTGCTCCTCTCTGAGTTTAAAGTGGTGAGGAGTCTCATCCTCCTCCTGGAGATGTCGAAGCTGTGTCCCTGTCGATCATAATGTTACATGTGGTGGCGCTCATCCTCTGTGTTGTTGTTGTCTGTGTGCAGGTGATCGTTATGTGGTGGTGGACTGTGGTGGAGGAACAGTGGATCTGACTGTTCATCAGATCCGTCTTCCAGAGGGACATCTGAAGGAGCTCTATAAAGCCTCGGGTAAAGGAACCTTCTCTGCACATGCTCTTCGACCGTGATGAGTTTGGATCATCAGTCACCATCTCCTTCTTCTCAGGTGGACCTTATGGTTCTATTGGTATCGACTACGAGTTTGAGAAGCTGCTGTGTAAGATCTTTGGTCAGGACTTTATCGACCAGTTTAAGATCAAACGGCCGGCGGCCTGGGTGGACCTGATGATCGCGTTCGAGTCTCGAAAGAGAGCAGCGGCTCCGGAACGAACAAACCCTCTCAACATCAACCTGCCCTTCTCCTTCATCGACTACTACAAGAAGTTCAGGGGCCACAGTGTGGAACACGCCCTGAGGAAGAGCAAGTGAGTCCATCTCCAAAACTGAACTAATGTTTCACAGACGCTTCATTTGGATTTCATCTTTTAGTTTAAAAAAAAGAGACACTGTATCAGACTCACTGTATCAGACTCACTGTATGAGGCTGACTGTATCAGACTCACTGTATCAGACTCACTGTATCAGACTCACTGTATCAGACTGACTGTATCAGACTGACTGTATCAGACTCACTGTATCAGACTCACTGTATGAGGCTGACTGTATCAGACTCACTGTATCAGACTCACTGTATCACACTGACTATCAGACTCATTGTATCAGACTCACTGTATAAGATAAGATGATAAGATGCATTTATTGTCACTGACATGCTTGAGGGACACACACACACATGCCGGCGAGATTAACATCTGCTGTAACCCTCCTGGCTCGACCTTCCTCCGGGAACAGCCAGGTGCAGAGAGGGCAGCCACTTTCTTCGGCGCCCAGGGGAACAACTTCGACGCCGTCCTTGGTCAGGAGACGGCTTCGCAATGTTTTTTAGAGGGGATTTTTATGGAAGGAGGAATTCCCCGGGTAACACGGGGAGAAGAAGTGCCCGAGTTACACGGGGAGAACATGCAAACTCCACACAGAAAGGCTCCCGCACGGGGAATCGAACACAGGACCTTCTAGCTGTGAGGCAACAGCTTGACCGGCTGAGCCACCGTGGGGGGCGCTGCCCGGACCGTGTGACCCTGTGACGGGACAGTGCCGCTGCCGAGCCGGGCTGTCGGGCCTGACGTGTGAACAGTGCATGGAGAGGCATGTGTGTGGACCGGCCGGGATCATCTGTAAGACTCACACTCCGCTTTCTCTCTCTCTCTCTCTCTCGCTCTCTCTCTCTCTCTCTCTCCCTTTTTTATGAAATGCGTGTAAAGGTATAAAAGTGTTTAGATTCGAACTTTTTTTAAAAGTTTGTGTTCTCACAGCTGCTTCTCAGCTCTCACGCGTTCAGAACAGCTGCTGATGACAGGTAGGCTGAGCTGTTGTTGATGTATTCAGACAGAAGGGGGCGCAAGCATCATGTTTAGATTTCCATGTCGACATTTTCTTTAAAAAAAAAGTGTAGGATTCGTTTCTAATATCCTACAACTTCATGTAGCTTTTATCCGAAGCGCCACACATTTTAGATTTGAAATCTGGTTGCTCGTTAAAAAAAAACAAAACCCAAACCTTAACGACTTGATTGTGACTCGCGCCACGATCCAAACCCAAACGGAGGGACACGATCCCATGACCTTCTGGGGCCAAAGCTAATTAAATGTATGAGGGAAGAAGGGCCGCGATCCGCGATGTGGACGAGGTTATTATGAAAATGTGAATCCGGCCGCCATTAAGTGAAACCGACGCAGAACAGAACTCCGTGTCAGCCCTAATAAATCCAGCTGACATCCCCTCGCCCCTATTTTCTTTGAAATTCCTTCCACGTTGTGATTTCGACTTCATTTTTGCAACGATATGCAAATGAGCAGTCAAACCGCGCCCCCCCCCACCCCCTTAGTTGCCATGGGAGACCAGATCATGGTGAAAGTCAGATTCGAGTCATTTAGAAAATAATTTCAATGTCATTTAGACCTAATTTAAACTTAATTTGACCATAATGGCCGGGGCCAATTCGGCGCCATTAGCATGTCGGTACGCGGTAAGTGCACGAGGAGGGGCGAGCGAGCGAGAGAGAGAGGGAGAGAGAGAGAGAGAGAGGACGTAAGACAGAGGCTGATGTGAAATTGCTGCTGTCAGGTCGGAAAAAGGGAAATTGTTTGCTCAGGTCTCCGTCTCTGGAAATTGGCAGCGTGAGCGCGGCGCTGCAGCCGGGCGCTGAGGCGTTCACCGCCAACAACCAGATTATAATCTCATCACCGTCCTGGTGGTTAACATGGAGCAGAGCAATCAGCATTTCCTCCACCATGACCCTTTTCACATGTGATCACACAAAGAGAGTGGAAAGGGAAAATTGCAGGTAGCCTCTTTCATCCGAGTCACGTGGGCTGGATATTTACATTTGCGAGTAAGAGGAGCTGTGATGTTAAAACGTAAACGTTTCAGGACCTCAGGTTCTTGGTAAATACAGTGAGAATCTGCTGACAGAGGCGAAAAAAAAGCACGCAAACCTTTTGAAATGACCTGGTTTTCTGGAATAAATGTGGTCTGATCTTCAGCTCTGAAAGAGTGTAAATTGCAGACAGATTTGATGGTGGAATTTAGAGAAATTTCAGTGTAAAGTTCGCGATTTTCCTCTCCACATGGGTCTTTTCTCTGCGTTTGAGGGCCTCTCATTGGGAAAATAGCCATAATTGCAACAGTAACCCAGTGGTGTCTCATTAAGTTTCCACATTTCTGCCGGAAAACCAAAGTGAAGACATTTTCATTTTTATCCTTTTATATCACTTTTTTTTTAATTGTTCATTTTTTTTGTCTTCTCACTTTTAGCACATGGGGGAAAATCCTGTATTTGAGGGCTGCATGGCTCCATGCTCCACAACACGGGAGATGCAGTACCTAAGTTTGGCCACTATATATATATATATTTTTTTTTCTTTCTTTTTTCTTTTTTTTCTTTAGATTTTTTTTTGGTTCAATGCCCATGCACTTCCTGTTCGTGTAATACATGTATGGTTTTCGAGTGTTGAAGAGCCACATCACATCATATGTTGTCATGGAAATAGATAAAGATGGACGACACCACACATAGCTCTGTGTCTCTGTCGCCACCCGATGGCCGGTTGTGGTATAAGTCACAAATCTTAGCCTTCTCCATGTTAACAGATAGGAACCAAACCAAAAGTACATATTGACAGGATTCGTATCACACTCACTCTGAGGGTTTACACTCGTTGGATATAGATGTACAGTTTGTGTGTGTGTGTGAGTTTGTGGTGTATAAGCATGTGACGGCTGGAATGCATTTTTGTACTTGTGTGTTTTGGGTTTGTCAGATGCCGCATCAGCAGCACCCCATTTTTTTATTTCATTTAATTTAACTTGTCATAAATTTTAATTTTTGCAATGTATCAGCCCGGGGCTACGCAGGGAAAAGAAAATCTCTCTCACACACACATACTGAAAAATGTGTGTGTGAGAGAGCGTGAACTCCCTGGTGTGTGTGTGTGTGTGTGCGTGTTAGCCTGCAGTGGGTGTCTGTGTGTGTGTGTGTGTGTGTTTCATGCATCTTCAGCCCAGTTTGTCTCATTCCAGAGTCACTTCAACATGAAACCTCCAGCACTCACCACGATCACACACTAATTTGTTTACAGACTCACAATAGAAACTCGTCGACAAAGATTCGGTCATAAAAAAAAAACAAAAACATGTTTGACTTCTCATCCTTCCTCTTATTTCCCACTGCTGACTCAGCTCGGCTCAGAGTCTCGTCACGTCCAAACACGTTTGTGACACAAACACAAAACAGAGCTGGCCGACTGTGAGCCTCACACACACACACACACACACACACACACACACACATCCACTCACTGTTTTCTTATGTCCCGCCTCCAGCCTGCGATGACGAGTGCTCGGGTCTGTTGATCAGCGACATGGACCGTCTGTACCGCATCATCACTGAGGTCACTCTGACCACGCCCCTTCCGCCGCCTTACAAGATGTTGTACCGCTTCGAGAACATGACGGAGGAACTCAAGGTAAATAAAAACAATAACGCTCTCCGTGTTTCCACCCTCCTGTCTCTTTAAGAACCCCCCCCCCCTTTATAACGCTCAGGCTGCTCTGATTGGCCCATAGGCATGTTTTTTTGTGATTGGTCATCCACTAGTGTTGGATATTAGTTCAGTCACACTATCTGTTCGATGTATAGCGAAATGAGCCGAGCCCTTTTTTTTGGAATTTAAACTTATAAAAGGAAGCTTAAAAATAGTATCCGCTGCGGTTCCACCGGAAACCAAGCGGGGGCAGCAAAGCCCATCGTTCAAGTGAGTTAACGTTTATTAGAAATTCATTTTCCGTGTCAGAACTCATTTCTGGTTGCACGTTGTCTAAATCGCGAAGTCTCTGCGTAGCTACCTCACTAGCTAGCTAGCTTAAGCTGATGCCAACATTTTGGCTACACAATCTTTATACATCTGTCTGGCGGCTTTCTCAAATTTTTTTGCGTCCGACTTCGTCCTTGCCGTAACTCAGGCTGCAACAAAATTGCCAAAACATCCGGAAGACACCAGCTAGTGGCCCGATGGTGCAACTGCAGCGCAACGCGTAAAGGACAGCATGACAACTATAGGGGCTACGGTGCGGCCTTTCTCAGACACCGGCACTGCCCTCTAGTGGCCGTGTTGTCGGACTCTGTGAAAACTGACCTTAGATGAGCTTCCTGCTCTTCCTCCCTCGGTGAAATGAGTTCTGAAAGAAGCAGGAAGCTTCAGACGCAGACGACTCTAATTAGAGCGCAAGTGGAAATGAGAAACGAAGCACATATTACGAATAAGCCCTGCCGTCGACATTACTCAAGGAGTTTGTTCTCAGGTGTTCAGGACACTAACTCTTTGCCTTTGATCAGCTCTTTAAACACCAACACACCGTCAACAACACGCAGCTACGCTCGATTGCCGCCTCCTTTGTTTCCTCGGATGCGGTGAACTGCGGCCGCATCGCGGTTCCCATCTCTCACCGCTGCCTTTTAAATGATGTCATTACCACGTCGACATAATACACTGACTTCTCCCAGACACGTCTCCTCCTCTTCCTCCTTTTTAGCTCGACAGCGAAGGCGCTTCAGAAAGCTTAGCCCTGGGCCAAGTCAGTGTTAGTGTAATTCCTTCATCTCTCTCCCTCTCTCTCTCTCTCTCTCTCTCTCTCCCTCTCTCTCTCTCTCTCGCTCTCCCGCAGCACATGCTGTCGCCTCAGAAAGCTCCGGAGAGATTACTGCAACTGGCCGACTCCAACCTGGGATCACTGGTGGTGGAGATGGACCAGCTGCACAGCAGGGTACAGACCTCTCACTCCTCTTTCACCTTGTCCTCCTTCTGTCCGACTTCACTCGCCCCAACCCACAAACCCATTCAGCCTGTTGACGAAGCGTCGACCGGCTGACGTGACGTCCCCTCGAGTCTCCATCTTGGTCTTTTTTTTTTCTTCGAAACAATATTCAAAGGAACTCACAAGTTTGTGACTTCATTGCACCTCTTAGTGTTA
>JAFBJT010106093.1:5000-18698 GCA_016785325.1 Chascanopsetta lugubris | reverse complement strand
CTCTGGTGTCTGTTTGTCCCCGCGACACACAACAGTCAACCTTGACCCCGTTCTCAATCAATTAAATAAATGATAATGTAGTGTAAGTGCAATTCAAGGTCACACTCTGGGCCACTGACCTTCTTCAGCACGCTGTCCAGCGTCTCCGGGCGGCTGATGTCGAAGCAGACGAGCACGGCGTCGGCGTCCGGGTACGCCAGCGGCCTCACGTTGTCGTAGTAGGCAGAACCTGCGGGGCGGAGACCGCGCGTGTTATTTATAGGCGCTTCAACTTTTTCATGTCACAGTGAGTCACGGCAGCGCAGCTCAGGCTCCAACCACCGCGATCACATGATAATAATAATGATTACGATGAACCCACGGCCCGTGACAGCCAGTGGGCGTTGTTCGTCGCTTTTCCCCGGAGGCGCTCGTCCACAGACCGGGGCTCTGTTTGTCCGAGAGCGGTGATTAAGCCCACAGACGGACAGACAGACGGACAGACAGACAGACAGACAGACAGACAGACAGACATGTGACAGTGATATATAACGAGTGGCTCATACAAAGCGTCACCTGGTATTTCAGAGTGGCATGTGTTTTTGCCGGGGGCCCGCGCTGAATTCAGCATTGTGACCTGGGCAAAGGGGTGGTGGGGGGGACACATTCCTTTCTGGGTGGGGGACAGCATTCCCACTCCATTTCACTTCATTGTCTCCCACACTATACGTGCTATTCTATTTCCAGAGCTTTGGCAACTTCACAAAAAGACAAAAGGTCGGACAGAGAATTCCCAGACTCGGAGAACGGCTCTGAATTTGCTGCACGGAGCGAAAATGAAGAACTCGACACCGCTCACACACGTTTTCTAAAAATTTCACTTATAATGTGAAGAATCTAAACTAATCCAATTAATAATGTTGAAGATTTTTAAATAATTCAATTTATAATGCGAGCAATATACAAAAAAAGTATAATGTGAAAAAATCCACACAAAAAATCCAATTTATGTAAAAAAAATCATATTAAATGCATAGTTAATCATTGTTGTGGCTACTGTCTACCATGTTATGGCTGCTATGTCTCTTTTATGACTATATAGATTTTTTATTTAATTTATTTGGTTCCTCATAAAATTTGTTATTATTATTACATTCTTTATTATTATTTATGATTATCTTATTATCATTGTGCCTCTTATTACACCTAAACTAGGACTTTAGGCTTTTTTTCCTCGATCTTTACATGTTGTTGATTCCACAGCATCAACGCACCAGTTTATATATTTAACATGAACATGTGTGCAAATAACAAACAGCCACATTTAGCCTCATTTGTGTTTCACTGTCACAGTCTGACCCCAGAGCAGAACGTGTTTTTGTTTCTGTACTTAAACAATGTCAAAGCGAAAGGCCACAGCTATTTTTCTGCTGTCTCTCTGATTAATTCCTGCTCCTGGGGTTCACACAAGCACCGCCACACACACACACACACACACACACACACACTCACACACTCACACCCACACAGAAGCTCAATCCAGTTTATCATAGGTGCAGATTAGGTTTAAACATTCAGAGAAAATAGGAGATAATGAATTCAATAACAAACCAAGGAAGCAGTGGAATGTACATGTCTTGTCCCCTCGGTCTCCACACGCACACACACACACACACACACACACACACACACACACACACACACACACCAGGGACGTTTCTCAGCTTCACACTGTCACCCCCTTCGGCAGCTGTGAACGACTGTGGTGCAAAAACCTTTTTTTCTGCTGTGAAGCAATCGAGTGGAATAATCCCACACACCCGTTATCATTTCCTGTTTTATTCTGACGTTTCCTCTGGTTTACTTCCTGTCCTTCCTTGTTTAGTCTCAAACCCACCTCAAAGTGTCGGTGGTCACATCGGGGGGGTTTTGAGATGGGACGTGTTGTAAAACAAGTCGTTTGCACAGCTGCTGTGTCAGCTCTGCTGCATGTGCACTGGGCCTTTGTAGGTTACAGCTATGCAGAGTAATGTCTTTTGGTGAGCTGCTTTCATTAGAGCTGCTGCCGACCCCAGCAGAAATAATGACCAATGATGCTTTCGCAACCAAAGCTATTACATGTTCAGAAATGACCAACATACAAAATTTAAAAGTAAGGTGGTAGTTTTTCATCAAACTCAGGACTGACCATGATTTTTATTATTAGAATATACAAGTATGTCTGTACGTCTGATCTCAAATGTATCTTATTTATACCACAAACAAACTCATTTGAGTCAAAGAATCGTTTTTCAAAGATAAACTTAATTTATCGTTGCAAAATTATCGGAATTGTACAAGAATGAAGTATTTAAATTGTTGAAATTATGAAACGTTGCAAGAATATAGGAGTAAATGGTAAATTAGGAAATTTACATGAATAAACTTAAAGAAAAATGAATGTCAATATGACCTTATAGTTCTCCATCATGAAGAAGTGATTGAAGGCATGGGCTGCGTTTGGCCCCCCAGCCTCAGTTTGGACACCTCCGCTTTAGAATGTTACATTTCCTTCAATATAAGTTAATCTAATGTAAAAGTTTGTTTGTGTTTTGTGAATAAAACTTGGCTCATTTTCAAGTGGTCCTTATATAACACCTATTAAGTCCCTCCCAAACCTCCTCCTTCGGCAAACAGGGATAAAAACCAACAAAGCAGAATAAGGAATCAAACCATAATGAATCTCCATTATGCTTTAATGTAATTTTAAAAAGCTACTTCCTGCCTCTCCAACATGTCCCCCGAGTGGGAATAATGGAGTGGAAATGTATTCTCTGCTACAGATGTAACGAGTAACTGTGGGCGACAACAACAACAACAACACGGCGGGAAAAATGGCCCCTGAATGGTTTTAGTTCAAGAGAGCTGTCCGAGGTGCTGATTCCACTCAGGAACTGTAACATGTGGCGAGACACTGACGTCTGTATCTAATTAGCAGACAATTAGAAAAAAGAAAAAAATATTAAACGGACAATTTGTAATTTTTCCTTTCATCAACAGCAGATGGCGGTATTGAGCCTCAGTGGCTTTTACGTTGAAAAGGCTACAGGAAATACCTAATACACTCCACATAACCAGAGCTTATGAGCAAGTGAACCCCAGCTGGTGTGGAGGACAGTCTGACAGAGCACTGTAATGGCTCATGACTCGCTCTAGTGGTGAAAAAGTGGTATGACACCGTGAGCGGAGCAGAGTTTTCTGAGTCCACTGTGAGAAAGAATATTCATGTCTGTCGTCAAATGTAAACATTAAGTAGTCTAATGATATTTGGGTGTCATTTCTGAATACTTTTCCAACACACAGCTCCTTTAAGTTTATATACCCAGTTGAAGTGATTCCTCCCTGGGTGAGTTCAGTTAATGCTATAAAATTGTTTATTGTTGTGCCAAGTCCTCCGCTGTGTTGCCGACCAAAATCTCTGCTGCCAGAGTAAACAAGCATCAAGACCCTTCTGAGATTTAAGTCCCTCTGCGCTCACATCTTCTTCCTCCTCCTCCTCCTCCTCCTCCTCCTCCTCCTCCTCCTCTTCCTCTTCCTCCTCCTCCTCTTCCTCCGCATCCAAAAACACACATCTGCCAAACCCGGCTCTGAATCAAACACTCGTTAAAAAAGAGCTGTCAAACAGGTTTTAGTGTGTGTCATGAACCATCCTGGCAACATGCAGCTGGTTGTATACATGTCAGAAATGTTCCTTAAAAATAGTGTATGTATATATATATATATATATATATATATAAAATATACATATATAATGGCTCGTTGGGTACTTTACGATCCGGAGATGATTGACAGCACTTTCATGTCTGCGATCAAAGCACCGTATAATCAGTATTTTCGTATTAATAAAAACAGAGTGCTTGGAGTTTTATGATAAAGAGGTTGTTTATGATGATGAGTCCACGGGGGAATAATCACCGGACTGCAGTTTATTTTGGCTCGGCTCTGTGGAGCTTTACGGCTCCTCCAAGTCTTTCAGTGCTCTGACCTCATCGTTTTGGTTCACTCTCTTTTCTCGCTTCCTCTGTGTTTCGGTTTAAAACAAAACTCTCAGCCAATCAGGCGTCAGCCTCGGCTGTCAATCATGTTGGTTAACTCTGTTTCCATGACATCGAATGTCAAGTTCAAACAAAATCAATTAAAAAACTTGAATGAACAATCGTGTCAGAACCATCTACAAGACAAGAAATCATCTTTCTTTCTCTCTTTTTTTTTTTTACATCTAAGCTCCGCCCACTTACATGGAGGAGATAGGGTTTATTTTGTGTACTGCACCCGGCCACCAGCGGGCAAAGAAGATGATACATGCAACACTTTCAGGGAGCTTTCGGTATCATCCATATTTATAGCCTGTAATACACAAACAGAGACTTAACAAAAATAAATGTGTTTGAGAATATTATCATACACTAATGAGACATGATTATGAATAATGCTTTTGTTTCCCGCTTTAAAAAGAGCACTTTGAGTTCCGAGTTATTTATTGTGACGGTGTCATGGCAACAACAGCCACATCACAATGTGCGCAACCGCTCCCTCACTGAGCTTCAGATGAGGTTGACAGTTGTATTTTTAACTCCAGCTGTTTCTCGTGTTTTCAGTCCTGAGCGAAGCTAAGCTAATTAGCTCCTTGTGATATTTAAAGCCCAGATGTGAGCGGGCTGTCGAGCTACTCATCCAACTTTCAAATATGTGCGAACATATTTTTTTTTAAACGATTCAAACGACGCCCACTTCAGTGCCAATAACAACAGAAAATATGAAAAGAACATTTCATCATTTCACACCCCTGTTATTGTAATATATTAATATAATATACAGAATGATGAAATGAGTCATGCTTTTCCAAATGAGTCGTTATTGCTCATAAAACTGCTGTTAGCATAATCCTGAATAACATTAGTGCTGAGTTGACACACACACGCACACACACACACACACACACACACACACACAACCTCAAGTAATCCATGTTTGGCGCTGGAGCAGCAGCAGCTAATGTGTATTGATCTACCAGGCCTCTTTTGACCCTCTCTGGGACCTGTAGTGTGCGACGCCCCCTCATGGGAAGACTCCTGCTGTTGTGGCAGCGGCACGAAAGGAGTGCGGCTCCATCTGTCCCTGTCTGAAACCTCTGATCCAGCAGGGTCCGATGAAGGACACGCGTCGATGTGGGAGTCGTTTTTGAGTCGTTAAGAGTCCATGTTGATATCGACATGTTTACACATGTGCTACTTTGTTCGATTCTGATTCAGTGACCGTCGGAGTTGACGGTTCACATTTATAACTACTCGCATTTTGCATGGTGCCATTTAGAATGACATCATCGTAAACATGGGAAAATATCAGCGATGTCGGATCACTGGGAATGGCAGCAGGTTGTCACGGTGCACTTTTTGAGCTCCAGAGGGCGACAAAGCTGTTCAGCCATTTGTCAAAAAGCCCGAAGAAAGCTAGCTCTAGCTGTTTCAGGGTGACTACCAAGCGGCAACCTCCGGGGCTGACGGATGAGGCCAATCGATGCGGGAGTGGGAAAGCTTGCAGTTCACAGGGTGGCCACTAGAGGCTGGCTCCAAAAGCAAGTCAATCCCCCGGAGACTCCTAGAAAACTGGAGTCATCAGTTTTCACAAACATCCCATCCGCGTCACGACAACAACAAAATATCAGTCACTTCAGCTCGCCGTTGTCAACGTCTTATTTTCCACATATTCCACCGCCCGCTGTGGCACGGTGCCACTCAACAGACAGACAGTTATGGAGTCGCTGTTACCGACGGCAACGGCACTCTGCGACTCTGCATGGGGTTGTTATGCTTTTGATGTTAAAAGCTTTGAAAGAGCGGCTTCCTCTTGCCGTTGTTGCCGGTGAGCTTGAACTGTTTGTCCCTCTTGTTGTTTTATATAATCCACTTGTGTTCTGCTCTTAAACCATATCAGCCTCATGTTGTTTTGTGGCCGCTCCGAGGTTCGTCCTCCTGAAAGTCTTGTGTATTCGCATCTAAATGGCATCTTACGAAACAGCTTATGAAAAATACATCGTCAGATGAGCCATTTCCGGTTTTTCTTTTGGTTTTCACTGCTATTGGAGATATTTAGCCGAGAAACTTGTTTATCTGTTCGCTTCTCAGAATGAGATCTTAGACTATAGATATGTGGAACTGATTTCTCAGGTCAACATGTAGGAAAACAGTTCAGAGGATTTTACAGACGAAGTTTCTCTATCAGTGACCTTTAATGAGCTCCACTGGGCAGATTCCTTCATAATGAAGTCATTTATGTGTTCCATATTAAATAATGTAAAGCTTGTTAGTTTTAATTGCTACATAGATATCTACTTTTTCTCATTTTGTCTGATCAGACGATTCAAAGTCTGTCTGCAGTGGAAGTCCTTATATCATGTATTCAGCTTTGATTTGATGTTGTGGAGACAGAAGAAACACACACACACACCCACTCACACACACCTTGAGATGTTTGCACAGAAAATCATTATTAATCCTCTCCAATGGCGTCTCATTCGTCTGCCAACTTCCATCACGCCCTGCTAGTAATATTCATTAATATTAAAATCCTGTTTGTCCCAGTTCTGCCCTTCTGGAGAAGAAGTGCCTTTTTTAAAGATTTTCATGCAGGTTTGAATCCCTGAAATATGCAGCGCACTTTAATGCTATTGATTAATGTCTTTTTTTTTTCTCTCTTCCACCACCTGAACGTATAAATAAATAATTTCGCCCCAGTCGGATGACGCACAAAGGCTGCACACGCTCACTGCGTGAGATGTGGGGACAACGCAACTAGTCTCGTAAATAACAAAAGACAAACGAAGCCTGTGCGTCGTTATCATTTAATATGTATAATTAAAATCTCAAAGATTGAACAAGAGGGTGTTTTGCCATTAAAAGTAAAGCACTGGTTCAGTCACTGGAGTGTCACAGTGAACCAGACACTTAAAGGTGCAGTGTGTAGGCTTTGGTGACACCTAGTGTTGAAGTTGCAGCAGAATCCGTCTCGTTCTACCCATGTAGAACATGTGGTAGTCTTCACTTCGAATTTAAACTTTAAGCCATGTTTACTTCGTCCAAACAGGGCAAAACATAGTGGCTCAACATGGCTGCCTCCAGAGCGCGGCCCTGGTTCCTGGTGTAAATATAAAGAGAAGTGTACTTATACATAAAATGGCGGGATGACATGGCCATACAGAGGTTATCCTTGTAAAAGGGCAAATGCGATCCTCAAAGGAAATATGAATAAATGAATTAGTTCATTAGATTCAGGATTTCACCGAGCTTTGCTCAAATTAAACAACCTGGCCCATTATCCTCCTCATCTGTAAACAATCATGGGAGGCTGTAGTTCATGTCAACACATTTAGTACACAAGCCACATATTGAAGAGAAGTCACAATAAGTGCTTCACTGATGTTCGTACCTTTCCCGAGCGCAGGTTCAAAAGGCCTTTGCTTGGATTATGACGTTCTTTCGACTTCAGTTTGACCCTAACCTCACTTCTACACGAGGTTTCCACACACACGGCGACGACCGACAGGATATCAACATGCATCTCAGTGAGAAATTCTTTGTGCTGTTCGGGCGTATTTCTAACTCAGTGGGCACAGAAGGGGAGGAAGCTGCCAGGCAGCCAGCGAGGCAGCCAGCGAGCGAGCGAGCGCAGCTCTGCCTGAAATCAGCAGTAATCCTGCAGGATCCCTTCAAATTGATGACAGAGGGAGGCGACTGGCATCTGGGCATCTCCCCCCTCACATTAAACCTCACGGCCCCTGTTGTGATTTCATATGCTGTGAAGTCAGGAGCAGCTTGTGCAACATATGAGTGATCGTACGCCTCCGTGTCAGCGCTGAACTGGTGATGTTTGTTGTGGGATTTATAAATGACACTCATTTATTTTGGGGGCGGCGTAATGTGAACGCACGCTTTTTCTTTTTTTTCTTTTTTTTGATGCACACGATAAATGTTTTAGTGTCAATATTGCACAGTGGATGATGTTTCTGTTATGATGGGGAAAAAAGGAAATATTTTCAAATAGTTTTGCACGAGGACTGTTATTATTATTATTATTATTATATGACCTTTAACGTTTGCACCAGATGTACTGAAATACGTCTCTGACGGGTGCAAAACTGCTGGTGGAACTTTGTGGCAGAAAACTATTTATTGCAGTTATTCCTTTAGGATTGTGGTATTTTATGGTCTAGTGTGAGTTTTTCATGTGGCTGTTCGTTTCCCACATTTCCAGCAGCTGCGGCGTTTATTGATCTGGTTCCCGTGGTGACACATGGGTCGAACGCACTGTCAGCATTTTTATGTGTTTAACCCATTTACCCAAAATGAAATTAGAGAAACATAAAACTCTGGACAAGTGTTTGTACAGTAAAAAAAGACAAAATATCACGTTACTAATACAACAGAAACAGGGTCAGCGCGGCTCCAGCTCCTCCACTGCTCTCAGTAATGGCTGAGGTGTTGGAAGGGCTGAATGGATCAGTCATATCTTGCATTATAGATAAGGGATATAGTGGCTCTTAAGTGAATGGACGGACCCTTGAGTGCCCTCTGTCTGTGTGGGTTTTCCTTTCTCGGCAAAGTGCACGACAGCTTCTAATTACCCTGTTTCCACTCCCAGTAGCAACTGATCCCGGCGTATTTGCGATTGTTGCTGAATAAAAAAAAAAAAGGATATTCTGTTCTAGTGTGAATGGTTTTTCCTGGCTAGCAGTTAGCTCACAAAAACATCAGCAATAGAGAGTGCTAGCTAACGTAAAAATATTGGCGGGAACAAGTGAGCTGGCTAACAAAGCTATTGCGAGAGAAAATGGGGACAATGGAACTTTAGCCGACGTCAATGTTTGCAAACGCATGAGAGCTAGCAAACAAAGCTGTTATGAGGGTAAACAGGGAGATTAGTGAAAACAAGAAACAGCATTGCTAGCAAGGGAGCTAGCAAACACCAATATTTGCAAATGCATAAGAGCTAGCAAACAAAGCTATTATGAGAGCAAACAAGGAGATTGGTGAAAACATGAAAGATTAGCGCTAGCAAGGGAGCTAGCAAACGTGAGAGGGAATTTGCTAAATCAACCGAAAACAAAACAGTCTTCAATTAGTTGATCTAGAAATTCTCGGGTCATCTGGAAGTTGCACCGTCCTCACGTTGGTCCAGACTCTTATCGTCTCTTATAGACAGACTGCTCAGTTACACATGCACCACTGGCTGAGAGAGCGAGCGTCCACAGGGACCGAGAGCAGAGACGCATCTAAGCCATTGATTTTCAATGTACCCCGGCTCCTCTAATGGGTAGCGTGAGCGGAGGAGCAACGGCGCAGATTGACTGGAGCGCAGGCGTGTGCCACGAAAACCTACTGACTCTCATTATGTCTTCACTCAGCAGGACGTCTCCTCTCCACCTGACTCCGAGCCCTCGCTCTCAACACCATGTCCCGTTTGTCTCTTCACTGCGTCTATTTATACACAGGGCCTCTAATATCTCGGAGCGCTTACTCATACGCTTACTCACACTCGCACACGCCAGTGCACAGATTAGGGCCAAAAAAACCACCAAGAGCAACTTGAGAACCCGATTCCCTACTCTCTACCCAGAGAACCTTTAACACTCTGTGCTTGTGCTTGTCATGGAGCCATGTGCCACTCGCACCCACAGATGTTCACCCAGGACACATCTGGGCGATGCTTTCAAGGAGCCAACATTTAATAGGGGTCGTGGAATCTGCTCACGTATGACAAATGGCTTGTTGAGGCAATCTCTGCCATGGAGTGTGTTGACCCAGGACGGAGAGTTGATAGAACATCGGTCTTTGAAAGGGATACACTCGCGGATTGTAGTGATATGAGTGGATTCAGCGGTCGGCTAGAAATGAAAGGGATCGGGTGAATAAAATATGTCTTGCACGTCATCAACACAGAAAATATACAAATGTTTTTATGAAACTATGCATGTTGGGCGTGATACAGCAGAGTGATACTCTGTACGGGAGTCGTAGATACGGGAATTCTGTGATGTGCGGCGGGGTGTCCAAAATCAATTTATTACAAAAACAAAATGACGCGCCGACGAGATGTTCTGCGTGCGAGCGATCGAGTGAGGCGGTCAAACATGTCTGTCCTGTTTGAAACAGGTTTGTCATCTGCTCCAGCCGTGGCGTGCTGTGAGTTTGTAACGATCGCCGGGAGTGTGGAGCGGGGGGTCCGTCAATTGGGGGCAGCGGTTCCTTCGGGTGGGTGGATGGATGACACAAGCGGGAGTGGATTGGGATGATGTCAGAGCTGATCTGTGCATCTCTGTTGTTCTGTACGTGGAACCATGTTATAGGACACGCTTAGTGTTGCGCGAAGCTCGGAAAGTCCGAATTTGCTCGAGCCCCATGGCTCCAATGCCCATTCACTTTAATGCATAGAAAAATACAAGTCAATAATAGGTAGTTGATGAAAGACAAGAAAGGGATCCACTGAAAACAGACATATTTTTCCTCAATCTTTGTCTTTTTTCGTCGTATGGTTCCAACTCTGTTGCAGGACCGCCGTTTGTCCATTATGTCGGGTTTGCCTTAAAGCTTGCTACAATCCCAGTATTCATTTACAGATAATACATCCGTACACCTTGTGTCTGTGTGTCTGTGTGTGTGTGTGTGTGTGTGTGTGTGTGTGTGCGCGTGCGCGTTTGAATTCATGTTGAGACTTGTTCTCGGCGACTCATCCAGCCCTGGAGGAAGTATCACAGAAAATTCAGGCCGCTGAGCAGGAAGTTACCCGCAGGAGTTCGGTGGTGCCAAACCTCAAAAAACATTCCGCTTGCTGTTTTAAATGAATGTTACCTCGCTCTCTCACACGCTGAGCTGTGAAACCTGAACGTTCGGATGGGGGAGATTGTTTTGGTGGTGGAAGTATCCTGCAGGCATGAGGCTGCGCTCTGTCGTCAGTGGTGCAGCTGCAGCGGGAAAACACTCGCAGCATCCCACCAAAACTTCGTTTTCCCTCCAGCAAAAGGTAAAATGCAGCGGCGCCTAATGAGTCCAACAAAGATAAGTGGAAGTCGAACTTCAAACGCTGAATTATGTGGCGTACCATTTGTTTCAGAACTTCTTGATTATTCCGCATAATGACTTACTATATGACTCAAATTGAAACTGGATTCATTCGAATTTTTGTGCGATAAACGATTTGTTTTGCACGGACGGCATTTAAAGCAATATAACATGACAGATCCCTAATTGGGAAGCCTAGGGATCGTGATCGCCCTATGCTGGCTGCCCGCAAAAATGATCGGGCACCCCATGGCAGCATGATTTATAAGGGATGTTTTGAGCCACTTTTGTTTGTTTTCTTGATTTTTACTTTATACACCTCCACACCACCAGAGGGCGCAGTGCGAACTTGTCAATCAGACACCAGAGGTCATTTAATCAATAGGCTTTTCAGGCCAGTATTTGATTTTTGCATGGTAGGGAAACAATTTAATCGCCGTTAGCATTAGCATTAATCATTTTCATTGTTGTAGATCCGATGTCAACTCTTCATTTTGCTCTGTTTTGGTCTCCTCCAACTCCTGAGCGACAGCCGGTGGCAATTCATTGTTGCTCCTGTCACTCACGGACTGTGCCACTGACATTATGAACATATTCATTATAACCACCACTTCTTCACCTTCCATTGTAATCGCACTCAACGTTCTCTTTCCTGTGATTTTGCTGTAGAACTTCCTGCGTGTTTTTGACACGCTCCATAATTATCGTGAAAATGTGATCTGGGCGACATATTCATAATTAGCAGCAGATGGTTAAGTAATAACGCAAAGGTCACGTCTGGAGTCAGTATTTTGATGCAGTTTGTGACCTTTTGAAGCTCTTGCGTCGGCAAAGAGCTCCGTAATCGCTCCGACGCTCGCTGGTGAAAAGTGAATTCCTCCGGGCTCTGATGGGAGCAGCTCCCAGACGACTCACAGTCGTCGCAGTGGGGAAATCGATGATGGAGGAAAGCTGCATGAGAAAAGATGGAATCACTCGTGGAAACGCAAACACCTGATCCATCCTCCTTTTTAGAGATCATTTGTCGATAGGCTGCGGGACAGTGAAGCTGCAGGCGGATCAATCCAGCGCCAAACTATTCTCTGCACCGCGATTCCTCATTTATTTATTTATTTATCTTCCTTAGTTTCCTCACGGCGCATTAAGAGAGATTAGGCCGAGCCGTGTCTCCACTGTCTGGACGGACCGGGGCGAAAGGAGCAGGCGGAGGGTTTTTCAGAGGAAATGAGAAAAAGATTGAGCGGGTAGCAGCGAGGCAGGGGACGAACAGAGACGGACAAAGAAAACGCAAGGTAAGCTAATCAAGCGCAGGAGTGCTGAGAGGGCACTGCCCCAATACTGTGGGACTCCTGACCTTGGATGAAATAAGACTGGTGGTGTGAGTTTGGCAGCCACAGAGGCTATGAGGAGGAATAGATGGAATTAGAGAGAAAGGAGGAGGAGGAGGAGGAGGAGGAGGAGGAGGAGGAGAGGAAGGGGGGGGGGGGTGCAGAGAGAAGCAGAACGAGAAGTGAAAACTGTGTTAGAGGGAATACACGACTTTTCCCCGAGCCCAGAGTCCGAGGATGTATTCGTCAGCATTTTGTTTGTTTGTTTGTTTGTTTACACAAACTATACATTCTGTCTTCATTCATTATATTTGGCTGCCGATACAGAATTTGACTTTTCATTGACGTCTAATCCCTGACTGATGGTTGCGCGACCTTGTCTCCGAGTAGCTTCGTAACCATGGACTGTAAATAAAGATGGTCGTGACGTCGCCCGTCGGTTTCAGCGGAGAGGTTCTGAGGCAAATTGTGGGCGTGTCCCTTGTCGCCAGTGTAGAGCATCCTCATGTTTTTGACATGCTCAGTAATTACCCTAAAAAACGTGATGTGGGGCAACGTGTTCATTCACTCATGTGTTTTCGTTTCCTAGATTTGACAAAAACTGAAGTTAACGAGTTAATGTGTTGATCTTCCTGCTCACGTGCACTTGCTGCAAACCTGAGCCGATCAGAGCTTCGCATCATTGAAGCCGGTCCCCACCGGAATGTGACACACTTCCTTTTGCCCCACTGCCCCGATACCGGTCCTCTGTCCCTGTGACACTTTAACCCCTTGTGACAAACACAAGATCAGCAGTCACAATCAAAGCTCTTGGAACTTCCAGTCTCAGCTTTTATCCCGGATTAAAAGTCTTCAGATCGCAAACATAAAAAGGAAAACATGTGACGCTCTGTGAGAACCGTGCAGAGGATCATGGGATGTGATCCAACGCTCAGAAATCAGCTTTTTACACCAAATGGACCCAGAGGAGAGGAGCTAGTGTGTCTCAGACCCCCCCTGAGGGGGGGAGGGGGGAGGCTGGGGGGTCAGTATGAAATGTCATTCTGACTCACGCAGCTCTGATCACGGTATCGAATCAGCGCCGTCCATGAGGGACAGGAGAGGAAAGAGGTGAAGACGGCAGAAAAACTGGGAGAAGAATGAGGCGCAACGCAGACGTCCAGGTGGGAGACGGAGGGAGGGATTCGCTCTGACAGGAGGGGGGAGGAAACGGGGACGAGAGGTGAACCTCCGAGCCAGGGAGTCGGAGAGCGAGCGCGTGTGGATGTAAAGGGAGGAGGCAGGAGGTGGTGGAGGAG